>OMNW01034757.1:52965-67244 GCA_900303245.1 Selene dorsalis | reverse complement strand
TATGGGTCTATTCCACATGGGATGTATAAAAGGACAATATTTTAACAAGTATAAACTGTCAGATAACTGTTTTTAGACCCTCCTCTCGCTCTCTCCTATGGCGGTCTCCCTCTCACAGAAACCTTCCTGCCCATCCAGAAAACACTCTGGACGTGTAAGTGAGGAGGTGTGTGTGTGAGCGAAAAGGTTAAGTGCCAAAGCAAGTTTATCCATGCTCAGAAACAGTAACTTGAGATGGAGCCAGAAGAACTGGTCCAGAAAACAAACAGCATCAGACGCTGTCACTGCTGCTGCAGCTCTGCATTTCTACATGTAGTTTGACTTGACCTTTGTTTACCCTCAGTCAAAGCGAGACAGACACACAGACTGAGTACATCAGTATAATCCTGCTTCTCACCTTGGCTTTCTGCTACGATCACATGTGGTCACCTCTGTTCCTCCTATATTTTATTTGTGTTTGTCATATTCAGACATTCAAGTCCAGATTAAAACTTCAGGCTAGCTGAAAAGAGTCAGCTCTAATATTAACAAGAAGTCTATCCATAAATGTCTCTGTCAGGTAAAATAGTTGAGATGAATCACCTGCTCACAGGTGTGAAGCATCAAAGGGTTAAATCATACAAAGCTCTATTTTGCATTATAGTCAAAAATGATCACAATATCAATCACAGCATAGACATATTGTCCAGCTCAATGCCCCGATTAACTTTATCGTTTCACATCTAGGTATAATTTTGGATAAAATAAGGTTTCCCGGAAATTAAATCCTCGCCAATTAAAACAGCACCAGTGTGCTGTGCAGTCCCTGACAACAACTGCTTCAGAGGAGCAGAGAAGAAGAATACTGGAAATTCTCAAATAAAAGCTGAGTCTCAAATAGACGCTGGTCTCTTATACTGGCCGGGTCTGGCTACAGGTTTGAGCCAATAAAAGATTTTCTATCTTTGCTGAGCATAAGATTTGTTCAAAATTAAATAATTCAGTTAAAGCCTGTCCCATATAGAAGCCTGTCTCTAATATAAGCCGGGTCAGTTCGGCAGTTGAAGTAAATAGAAGCCCGGGCTTCTATTTGAGAATTTATGGTAGTCATAATAATCATGATGAGAGTTTCTGGTTTAGCCTGACTATCTTTTCTTGCCTCTATGATGACGGTCAGTGAAATAACTTTGACTGTTGGAGAAATATGTCAGAGAGCAGCATAAAACACCTGCAGGAGGAGTCTTATTCCACATTTGTATTAAGTTTCAAAATAAACTATTCACTCATTATTATACACAAAGTATCTAAACAGTATTTGTAAAGGAATAATTGTGTTGCACATTCATTCTTTGTCAGACTTTGAAAGTCACACATGGTCTTTTACAGATGCCAATCACTGTGCATGCACCAGCTGCATTTCCACCTCCACATTTAGCCATAAATTCATGTGGAAACACCCTTTAACACCCATATCAGTCACATTATCAAATGCCAGAAACACGATCAATGATCAATTTATGGCCCTCATACAAAGACAGGTTACACAGTAGGATAAAATTTCTAAGATCACTGACAGGGAATTAATGGACTCACTTCAAAAAGATTAAGCAGTTCTTTAAAATTATGCATATAAATCAGCATTAGGTAAAGACTTCAGAGACTGCTTTATATTATGTATTTTGACCATCTGAGTGAATAAACAGTCATAATGGTCTCCACAGTTCCTCATAGACTTCTTCTACTGTACCAAATTTGAATTCTGAGGCTACATTAACTTATCATCCATATGCACTTAAAACTTCCCCTTGTACACATGTAGGTCACTTTCCTACATTCAGCCTCTTTGAGAATCTAACAACAGAGACAAAGTCATATCGCCAAATAAGTCACAGTTATTAAACTGCACAACTGACAGTGCGAAATGCCATGTATGAACATCGCAGTGATGAGCATTCACCACAAAAATGTTAGAAAAAAAGTGACATTCTATTCAACAGAGGCAAAGCTGTTAATGTGAAAGTCTTACTCAGACTAACCTAATTACGGGAGCAGCAGCCGTCGGCACTGCTCCTGTACACCAAGCCATTATAACCAAAGCAGCACACAATGATGATTGGCGGGGCATATTAACGTGACTGGCAGCGGCTACAAACATGCCCAGCAGCGTGCCGTCACCACCCACACTCGGGCAGTTATTTGCCCTGCTCTCCTACCCGGCGTCAGGTCTGCTGCTGTTTACACATCAGACTATTTACTCAGCATGGCCTTGTCATCTATCAGCTGCATTTCCTGGCCTCCTACAACCTCAGACTTTGCAAAATGATTCAGCGGGGCCTTCCGATAAGCCCTCATGCACCTGTAGCCCTGGTCTGACAGGAACAAAAAGTGAGGATGCTGAAGCACACCTCTTCAATATGAGCTCTGACAGCAATAAGAAAGCAGTTAAAGAGACATGCACACACACACGCACACACAGATTAGTTGTGTAAGTGACGCTCCAACGCCCTCTTTTTGCATCGTTGCTTCAAGACTAACAAGCTGGCACGCAAGGGGTTACTGAGCAATAAGGGTTCATGGTCGAGCAGGTTTCTGAAATCAATCAGTTTCACAGACCGGACGGATCTCAATGAAAACAGGCCATGGTGATGAGCGATGATGTTGCCATGACAACAGGCAGGCTGAGCGTGCAGCCTGCCTTTGGTATCTTCAGGCGTGCGGCAGGCGGCACCCAGACGGTTTGGGTTTTTAACCTCTTAAGTGGCAGAAAGGCAAGCTGCAGTCTCAGATGGGATCATGGTAAGAGGGGAGGGATGCATGGGTGAGTGGGTGAGGTGTGCGTCTGGGTGTGTGGGTTGGAGGGGGCAAAGTCAGGCATCAGTTAAAACCTCTGCCTCAGAGCACAGACATGGGAAATGAAAAAGGTGGTGGGTGTTATTTTATTTTCTCTCTCTCCTTTTTTGTTACCATCCCAATCCAGCAATGGCCAACTACAGAGACAGGGAGGGACAAACAAACAGATTAACACACAGAAGAACACATACACTTACACACACATATTTTCTTACTCACGGGCATAAACATTCAGGTAAAAATTGAACAGACATGCTCACTCTCTGTCTCGCTCGTACGAGTGAACACACCAGAAGCCACAGTTAAAAACACACTGCATGCAGATTAAAGAGGCAGCATTGAGAGTGAGGAACAGGATGGCTACAACAATAGAAACAGCGTGGGGAGCTCGGAGAAACACGCCTGCTACCGCTGACTGCTGGCACACGAGCAGTCGTGGATGAGCTGGTTAAAAGGGACAGATCAGACTTTTGAGTTTTCAGCTTACCTGGAGAAGCAAACCCATGAAAGCTGACACTGAGCTGTGTCTCACATCGATTATTAAATATTATACAGAAATATGAAAATTTGATGGGGCCTCCTGGTGGACTACAGGGTTGGAAGCTGTGAGCGGCAACATCAGTGGTTTGTGTCTGAGCTTTGTTACATGTGATTCTCCCTCTACCCTTATTTCCTCTGATCTCTATAGCAGTTGATTTTTGTGCTACACTCCCTAGCACTGCTGCCATTACTGTGGCAGCAAAGTAGAGCTGAGCACATTTTCACTGACAACCACAACAGAAAAGACCCTTCTGTTAAAACAGACTAGAAAAGAACCCTTCCACTTTTATTTAAATTTAAATGCATTTTATTTTATATTAATATGACACATGATGCTTTTGATTTGATGCTACACATTTCAAATAAAACAAAACAACTGCACTCTTCAAATTATTGTGGCCCTTATCCTTATATTTTAGCACACCCTTTAAGGTTCTAACTTGAACCAAGAACTTTTTAGATCTCAATGAGATGGATTCAACACTACTCTGCTCCAGTCCCCACAGGTATGATGTGAACACTTCTAACTGTGAGACTCGGCTCTTTCCAAAGTCCCAAATTCACAGGGATTAAAATAAAGCCTCCTAATGTTTTCGTCTCATCCATTGCGGTGCTTTTGAATTTATGTTTTGGGTCATTACTGCCCTGCAACAGACTTAGCAAAGCAGCCCCATGACACAACTAAGCCTCCCTCTTTTCTTAGGAAGCTTCATATTTTCCTTCTCTGAGAAAGGACAATCATGTGTAAAATATCACGCTGACAAAATATAGGAAAAATCTGAATAAATGAGTCCAAAAACAATGGAAACTGATGCTTCCACATAGGTTCACTGCATGGGACAATAACATCCAGTCATGATCTGTAGCATCATGTGTAAAAATGCTGAGTAAGACAGGTCGAGTCGTTTTGTGACATAATGCGAGAGAAAAAGATGTGAGTGACTTTGAAAGAGGGTTCATTGTTGGGCCACAGATGGCAGCCGCTTCAGGCCAGAAAATGCTCAACTGGCTGAAGTGACATCTGTATTTAGATCTATAAGAAAGATGTCAGTCAACAGGGTCGGACATGGTGGTCAATGTGTGTGCCTGTGCATTAGTGTGAGACGATAGAAAAAAAAAAACAAAGAGCAACCAACTCCTCAGGTGATTTAGAATGTCAGCATGTTAAAACTGTGTCAGCTACAGCGCTCTGTCTGTCAACAGTTACATAAAAAAGGGATATTAGAGTAAAGCTGCAGTGCATAAACCCACATTACAAAGATGAATCCACGTTTGTACTGGGGGGCCATGGACTGATGAGTCATCTTTCATATTCTCTACAAGTATGTGTGGTGAACACCAGGAGGACGCTCCAGGCCTGAATGCTGCCCCCTGCAGTGAGGGAACCAGGTGGCTCTGTTACACTGCGGGGGGCATGGTTTTGATCGACTTGTCCCCCTTAGAGGGAGGGGTCACTGCAAATCAATACAAAGTTGTTCTGACTGATCGCCTTCGTCCCATTACATCACATTTCTATACCGATGTGAATGGTTTCTTTCGGGCTCATAATGCCACTGTCATCAAAAACAGCTGAAGATGGAAGATCTTTTAAAAGAAGCTTCCAGACCAAATCCACATCCAGGAGCTGCTCTGGTGGCATGTGGGTACCCAGCACCATAAATCAACACACTTTGGCACTGGTGGGTAACTCCTGTGTTCTACTGGCACACTGTGTTCCCAGTGTTAGTGTATCACATTTAAAGAGCTGAAAACGGTTGTGGCAATTAAAGCAATAAATACATTTTGATAGTTGAGTGTATGCAGCATCAGCCATAGTGGAATTGTTTCAAAATTGTAAACAACGTAACTTTATTCTAAAAATCTTCTTTGTTAGTCTAAGAAACGAAGGTTTGTCCACACAATAAACTAATAAATGATTAACTATGAAACAGTTGAGAACCCAAACCCATCTAAAGCACTGACCTACCTACTGTAGGCTAACACAAGCCATATGATATCCTTAGCACCTGCTGTAGCAGCAGATTTAGTATTCCTGCAAATGGTGATTGATCGTTGAATGATGACCACTGTTCAGAGGATATGCATGACTCACATGACCTTCTTTTTATTCATTGCTATGTTTAATGTCATTTCAGCAGTTAAAGAGCACTTTACAGCTAATGCTCACAGCTCCATGGTGTCAAGGTCAAAGGTAAACTGTGTAAGAGGAGTGAGATTTCCACTGGCACGGGTCAGCAAGCTGAAATCACACCTTTCATTTCCATGGAGGATAATTCCACATTACCCTCTGCTGAAGCCTTGTCAGGGGGCGGATTAGTGCCCCATGGGCCCTCTTTTAGTTGCACGCTCCCCTTCACACACACAGGATTTCTTTTCAGTGTTTTATACACATACAGAGGCTTTTCCAGGTTGTGCATCAACATGGTTCTTTAAAATCAACTGGCCTTGATCAAAAAAGGAAATATGTGGGCACCAAGGAAGCACACCAAAGTAAGGCCTGATGTGGTTGAAGACAGCCTTAGGACCGTCATGGTTCACACTGCAGACAACAGAGTTTAAAAAGGCACTTACACAACCAGAGGCCTCTGTGTGGAACTGATGCCGTGACTTAATTTCTGTGTATGCACACAGGGGGAGTGTGTGTGCAGGGAGACGGATATATGCACGTTGTGAACAGAAGCATTCAGCTTCATCAGCTCCTTCATGCCACTGAAGCATTTTTCAAACTGACTCAGTATTTACCTCTGTTACAGCTCTGCTAGTTCCAGTCAGCAGTGGATCCATGGAAAGAAACATTAAACAGAAATGATCAACAAAGTTTAGTGGTAAAGCTAAGGTAAGGGGATGTTTCTGTTAATAATTTGCTAATTCTTATTGTCAGTTAAAAACCTGTGGGTGTGTGTATTGTTTTTTCCAGGTCCTGTATTGGTAGGGTTAAGGGCATGGTGAAAGACAGTGACTGGTTTGTTATTACATAACAGTCCTAACAGTATCAATATGGAACCAATGGATCTGCTTTATGATCAACTGGAAGAGATGGGTATTTTACTTTAGAAATGGGCCACCAAATTTAGCTGCAGGAGTTATGGATATGGCTGTATCACCGAGTTTCAGAATAGCCGAATATTCAACTCCGAAAAGATTTTTCCCCTTATAAAGTACATGATATATCAATAGTCTTCTCACGCATAGAGACCAATCCCTGCCCTCAGTTTGACTGAAAGTTTGCTGAAGGATTGTGAGAGAGAGACAAGTTATACAGAGTGAGATCAATGCCAATACAACTCTCACAAAAACAGACACCTCCAGCTCAGCCCATCCCTTTTTCTTCACCAACTAGAACACACAATTCAACTCACAATGATCCAACTCAACAGCAAATTAATATTCGGTTTATTTCCGTTTTTGTAAACCTTTTATCTAATTCAATTTCACCTCTTCAAGAAATAATCTACAAAAGATGGGCATGTCTTATCTCTTAACATTACCACAACAATCTAATTTTCAAAGCCAAAGTCTTAAAGAGGTCATATCTGGTTGATTTGGGGTATTCACAGCTTTTGTGCTTCAGTGTTATTTAAACCACTAACACTGTTTCCTTTTTTATCCCTCAACCTCATATAAAAGTCCATGTCATCCTGTTCACACTACCACCCATAGACTATGAGGAGGAGGAATGATGTCATCACAGTACAAATGACATCAGCTGCAGAGCTTCTGCTCTCTTCTCAGTCCTGGTGGGTATGAAAAAGTCTGCTAGTTGAGAGAAAGTTTCTATTATGAGTGCTAAAAGTATCCAACTTCTACTTTTACTACATTGAGATGCATGAAACTGATAAATACTTTGTAATGACATGCCGTCTGAAACAGCATTTAAACTGTTAACTGTTAACACAAAAGTTTAATTGTCTATGTCAGAATAACCTTAAAAGTCTGAAGGAGATGCTGAACAACAAGTTAGTGTACCATCAACTGCAGGTTGTACTAATCCACACTGAACATCTGATATAAACCTCTGGGTAGGATACTTCTACCCCACTAGTAGCAGGATGCTATCATGACAGACCACATGAGGTTGTGTGTGCAGGTTGCTATGGGCTGCTGGATATGGAGGATGTAATACTAAGCAGGAAGTCCAGTATAATGATGTAAAGACAGTATCATTTTTGTGAAGTTCATCACAGTACCAGTCATTTCCCCCTGCAGCTTGATGCTTGTGAGCATGAGCGCAAAACTGAGGGACACACTACAAGTTAATGAACTGATGTGTCCTTTTAGTTACAATGTGTGACTTAAGTCCCCTCTGGACACACTGATGTCACTGCAACTTGCAATATATAGCATGTTAGCTTCAATATCCCAGCATCCTATCTGAGAGCTCTGTTTCATCTGTCTCAACTTGACAATAAACTAATTTACTAACTACATCATGATGTCATTCAAGTAGCTGTTCTGTATTAATACCCATTTACACAACATGACTTCATAGCCAGCAGTCATTCAGCCTGCCGATGACTGAACGACTTGCTATCCATTACCCAGGATTTACCAGCAGCCTTAGGTAAGCTTAGCAGAGCCCCTGTCCCTTACAGGTGGTGGGGATCTAAAACTAAGTGATGGGGTTGAACGGCTGGTGAATCAATAACCAGACTGTGATTTTAACAACAGATGTTGTTTTAGAATATCTGGAGCTATTCTGTGTTACTCTGGTCTTATTTTTTACCAACTAACCAATTGTAGCATGCATGCCTATTAAAACATCATAATGCAGACTTGTCATCTGTTGCACATCATAACACTGTGCCTCAGTGTAAAGAAACCTAATGATCAAAAGTTGACAGGGTGCCACACTCAAAGTGGACTCAGAGTACTCAGACACTGTGGTGTCTTCCACACTTTGTTATTTTGCCATTTAACTTCATTTTTCCTCCATCAATCTACACTTTATGACCCACAGTGACAAAATAACAACAAAATTTATGAGTAGGACAAACTGTAAACCGTAGCAAGTAAGTATTCAGATCCTTCACTCTTCTTTTTGACACATCTGGCAGTGATTACAACCTCAAGTCGTTTTGGGCATGATTCAACAAGTTTTCCTCACCTGGATTTGGGGCTTTTCTTTATTCTCTATAGACCCTATTGGATGGGGATGGGCTGATATTTGTATGTCTCATTGGTTTCAAGTCGTGTGCCACTGTGCCAACAAGAACATTCAGAGTTGTCACCAAGCCAAGGTGTAGGTTTGGCCCAGTTTGAGGTCCACAGTGCTCTGGGTCAGGTATATGACCTATAGATTCCGCCACTGAAATATGAACACCACGCTTCACAGCTGGGAACGTATCAGACAGGTGATGAGCAGTGCCTGGTTTCCTTAGAGGTGAGGCCAAACAGTTCAGTTTTGGTTTTATCAGACCACAAAATCTTGTTTCTCACATTCAGGATCTCTGGAGCTCCGCTAGAGTGACCATCAGGTGCTTTTACAAAGGCCTTCTTCATTCATGTAGAAGTGCTGAAGGCCACTGTCTTGGTCTAAGGCACCTTCATCGCAGCAGAAATGTTTTTGTATCCTTCTTCAGTTCTGAGCCTCAACACATTCCTGGAGCAGCTCCTTCCCCCAGGTTTTTGGTCAGATCTACAATCGTCAGCTGTGAAGCCTTACACAGACAGGTGTGTCTAATCTGCTAAAATCACTGCAGGTGGACCCAAGATGGATCAAGGTGAATAAAAACCTCAAAGGATGATAAAGAGAAATAGGGGGCACCTCAAATAAATACTAAGTGTCACAGCAAAGTGTCTGAATGCTTATGTCGAGGTGATATTTCAGTTTTAATATTATAATAAACCTGCAGAAATGTCTAACATTTTGGCTCCGTGCTGACATTATGAGATATTCACTGAGGCTTCACAGGGGAGAATTAATCTAAACAATTTTATCATAAGGCTGCAACATGTGAAATCTGACATCTGAAGATTTTCCAAATGCACCGTAAGTTTGTCATCTCTCCTACTCCCAGCACGTCAGGCTGCGCTAATTTTGGAAAAGATTATAACTCCACACATCTCTCCTGTGTTTATCATAAATTGAGGAAGTCAGCTGTGGGCTGACAGAGGCGCTGAATAAGATCTGAAGGGGTAACTAACACACGGTGACATTTCCAGAGCTGTGACCCAATAAACAAAGCCTGTGCAACTGGAAAACTAGAGTAAGACAGATATAGGATGCTCGGTTAAAATAAACAAATAGCAGACTGCAATAACTGTAGGCTCCAGCCTCTGTTTGGCCCAAACCTACACAACAGTGCTATGAATATCCATCCTAACACTGTTAACACCTTGTTTGCTCATGACAAGTGGAAAACTCTGCTTATTTTAAAGTGAGATAGTTGCACCTGTTCTCACATCAGACTCTTGAACAAAACTGAAATGAGTTGGCATGAGGCTGAGTAAACAGATATCCCAAATATAATTCAAGTTAAATGACCTGTTGGAAAGAAAGGATCTCTCACCATTTCCTTTCAAGACTGAAGTTTGAGACTTTGCCAACTTGTAAATGACTTTCTATAGCTTTCTGGGGGATTGTGAAATTTTAAGTTTTCGTGTGTGTTCCGTGTTTCCCTTTCTGCGTGGCTGCTGTGTGTGTGTGGTGAGTCTGGGATGCTGCGGTGCGCCCTTACCCTCGCCGCCCTGGAGGAGTAAGGATCCTCGAATAGGTTCCAGATGACCGGCTGCCACTTCCTCCACAGGCTGGTGTTACCGTCGGCGGCCACGTCCTCGATGCCGAGCCGCTTCCCGATCTCGTCGTCGTCTTCTCCGTTGTCGACGTTGAGCTCGAACACGTCCAGAGCCTCCTCCGCGTCCCGGTGCTGCCGGTATGTCATCCAGCAGCAGGGCTCCACGTCCGTCTCATCGATTCCCCAGAAGGAGAGCTCCTCCTCGAACAGCGGTCCGCACACATCGGCCGGGCAGTGCAGCTTCCCGGTGCGGTAGTAGTTGAGCACATAGGCGAACACACCCGGGTGGCGGTCGAAGAAGTACTCGTTGGTCCGCGCGTTGTACTCAATGAAGCCGGGGACTTGTTGCAGCTGATCCAGCACGGAGTCGATGTCCGAGTCGGAGGCGAGCAGCGCCAGTCGCGTCCCCGGTAGGGTCTTCAGGGTGGTTTTGTAGGTTTCGTGCCTGGTGCCCCCGACGTTGAGGATTATCCTCTCGTTGTCGTCAAACTTGCCCATTGCTCTGTATCAGACATGACTTGATGGAAAGCGGGGGAAGTTGTTCGAGTGCAGTCCGGAGGTAACGGTGAGCCCGACGCGCACACACCCACAGTCCTGTTCAGAAAAGCTCCAGGATTTTGGCCGTGGTGCGCAGCATCTTTGATTTCACTCACCCGACGCTCCCGTGGCTTTCTGGGGGGGCGAGGAGGATTTCCATCGTTTCTGGGGAAGGTCTCGGGGAGGTGGGAGTCGTCGATCTGTATCCCTCAATCCGCGCAGACACTCGGTGCACTCGGAGTGTTGAATGATCTCAACCGGTGGCTCCAAATAGACTGCGCTGCTGCTGCCTTTGCGCGTCTCCGGCGTCCCTGCCCTCTCCAAGACGCACAGCCGCTCGTCAGCGTCGGGCTCGTTACTCAGAATATGTAACAACCGCGATTCCTTTAAAGAAGAGAGTGAGGAGATGTCGGCGCTTGAATCATCACCACCGAGAAAAGTCACAACAATTGTACCAACGTTTCTTCGTCGTTTCGTTGTTTTAGAAAAATCAGTTCAAGTTACATTCAGGGAAATGAAACAGCGCTGCTCTCCTGTAGTGCTCTCACTGTTTAGCGCCACTAGAACAAACTAAAGGCTCACTGGACTAAAGGAACTGTGTCTGTGTAGAAATTTCAGTAGTGATACCAACAGTGTGTTATTGTTGATTCTCCTGCCATCTCTCAACAGGTCAGCTTCCTATGACCTCTGACCTGACATCACAGGTGTTAATCCTGTCAACTTCACTAAATAAGTTTTATGTAAAGACTGGTGCAAAATAGCAGAGGCCTGTGAGACCGTGACATAAAGAAGCCATTGGCACGTGGCCCCACACCACCACTGTTCTTGCATCCCCCCACTTGTTTCCAGTAAAACTGGGAGTACACTACAAGATCCATATGATTCCAAAGGCTCCAAAACTTGTTTTCTCCACCAACTTCAACAGACTTTTCTTTACAAATAACATATTTTGTATTTGTTTTCATGCTATTCTCACTGGTTTTAAGTCAGACGCTTTGTCACCTCTGACTATGGCTGTCTTTACACTAGACAAGGTTCAAGTGGCCCAATTCTGATTCTTTCCTCTCAAGTGGCACAGATCAGATCTGTAACATGAACGTGTAAACAGAGAAAAAAATCACATGATTTCAGATATTGTCAGATCGGATTCAGGCCCCTGTTTTATGTGGAAATAAATCAGATTCAAATTGGGCATCCGCCAAAGCGTCTGCAGTCTAAACAGACAGAACGGATATTCCCTGGCAATGTGAGTCATACGTCATACATCAATAATGCGTCGATATTGACGACAGTTTGTGTTGTTTACCTCCTTCTCTTCCACTTTGGTAGCCAAGGGTGTCTACACATGCGGGTCGTTTCGCGTAAGCAAAGCAGGTGTAAATGCAGATATCCGATATGGGTCACTTTAGTAGAACATGTAAACAGACGGACGAAAAAATCGGATATAGGCAACAAATCGGAATTGAGCATCAAGGCCTGTAGTGTAAAGACAGGTAATGGTTATGCACATTTATTTGATGGTTTCACAATGTAAGCAAACTATGAAATAAATACCAAAAGGTCACCACTGCAAGACAAGCCCTGAAACTACTAGAGGGGCCATTATTTTTGGTAAGAGTACAATAAAAGGAAGAGCCAGACTGTGGGAAACCGTAGAGGTTTGCAGCTGTATCAACTGTATCGGCAGCAGTTGTAACACAGAATATTACAGTATTGATAGGAAGTTATTCATAGTAGATGAGACAGGTGGGATTGCAGCTGTAATGCAGTTGAGCTGAAGTACACACAGTACATATAGTATTACTTATAGTGGAAGTAGTGCCTATGGAGTAAGTAGCAAGACAAATAGCAGTAATATTAGGAGTGGCAGTGCAGGTAATAGAGGCAGCAGCATTAACAGTAATAGTAGCAGTTGTAGAGGTAATTGTAAAGGCAGTGGCATATGTTGTTAAGTCAGTGGTAGTGCTGAGAATAGCAGCAGACAGTGGTAATAGAATTAGATGTATAGGCCAGGATGTTAACAGCAGCAGTAGTGGAGGCATGTGGTAATTCAGTGTTAGTGGTGAGAGGATAATAGTTACAGGCTGATGAGAAGTTGTGAAACACTGTTCATAATCTCATGACTTTACAGTCTCTTGCATCAAGTGGTGTTGATCAGTGACACAGCTGAGGCTCACTCTCATAGTGCTGAGCACGCTGAAGTGATCTACGCATGCCTCAGAGCGCGAGCAGAGACACAGCTGTCTACGAGAAGACGTGTCATCTGACAGTCGCCCTCCACACCGAGCGAGAGAGCGACATCTTTCCGGGACCTGGGCACAGCTCAATCAGCGAGGAGACACGGCAGGCAGCTCGCCCATAATTACATGCATCATTATTCCCTGATGCAAGGCTGCTTTGTAAAACTGCAACCTCCAACTAACCTAATTATTTCCCACCTTGATCACATCTGCCAAGGAATTCATCTTTTTTTTTTCCAGCTTTAGTCTCAAAAAAAGGAACGACAACCTACTGACTGACTTAAACTATATCTCACACTTCACACCCAACATCCACAACACTGCCCAGTGCCAGCAGAGTTACAAACGCTGAAAATATTCATGGTTTTTTTTTTTGATAAAGGTCTTGCCTTCAATGAAATGGACACCAGAGATGTTCTGTTGATGAGCTGCTGTGCGTGGATGCGACTTCACACACAACACACAACCTGGATGCTAGAGATCCTCTTATATTATCAAATTTATCTGTCAATCAAAAGACATAATTCAAGGGATGGATAACACTTTCTACACTAGTGCCACACCCCCAAATTAAAGACCTAAATACACGACACAGTGCTATATTTAAAATGGTGGGACACTCCAGTGAAACCTAATCACTGACATGGTTTGATTTAAATTGCTTAGTCTCAACTCAGTGTCAATACCTGGTTTAGTCAACATCTAGTTCCGATTTAAACTATGGTGAGAGGTGGCTAAATAGATATTTACCTGCTGCTGGGATACAGGACAGATCATCAACATGAGCACAGGAAATATAAACTCTAATATGCTGAAACAGAATCTTGTCCAGTGAATTTCTCAAAAAAATCAATTTATATGGTATTTTCTGTAGTGATGTATTGATCCGATATCAGTCCAAATATTGACTAAACAGTTAGATCGGGTCTATGATAATGGGGCTGATCCATGATGCACATCTATTCACTTAAATTCTATGTTTGTGACGTGTCAGCAGTAGGCGCAGCATGCCGGTAGACAACAAACACAGAGCAACAACGTTTTACTAAGTTAGGAAAGTAATGTTAAAAACTCTCTTCCACATGGCAAGGTACACAGTTTATTGCTTCAACAGTGGTATTGGATCGGTATCAGGTATTGGCCGATAAGCTCAGCCCACATATGGGTATCAGCATTGGGACTGTAAAAGCTGAATGGGTGCATCCCTAATTTTCAGTGCATGACAGAAAAGTATGAAACAAAAAGGAACAAAGTAAAGGTCACGTCCAGTAAATGGCAAGTCAGTATACTGATGTAGAAAGTCAGTTCAATATGATGAAACACTAGCTCAGAACTTAAACAGAATTTTGAATGAATTTTTATTTCTCTCATGCATCTTCCTAAACCCTCCTCTTGTCAC
>OMNW01034757.1:27247-52945 GCA_900303245.1 Selene dorsalis | reverse complement strand
GAAGCCGGAGTACCCGGAGAGAACCCACACATGCACGGGGAGAACATGCAAACTCCACACAGAAGGGCCCCCTGGCGGGTTCGAACCCAGAACCCTCTTGCTGTGAGGCGACAGTGCTAACCACTACACCACCGTGCCGCCCATGAAACACTAGCTCAGAACTTAAACAGAATTTTGAATGAATTTTTATTTCTCTCATGCATCTTCCTGAACCCTCCTCTTGTCACCATCCTCTTCATTCCCTGATAGAAAAGCAACTCCACAGCCAAAGCCTCCAACTAAAAGACTGACGAAACACGAAGGAAGAGAAGGAGCAGCGGGATGATTGCCTGTGCACCTGCTGGTGTGCCCTATTACCCCAGGGAACTGTTCCTTGAGGAATTCAAACATTTTTTTTGCCTTCACCTTTACAGTGCAGGTTTACAATGTGCTTGACTTTATTGGAATTCTTACATATCACCAGCACAGGTCACTTCAGGTCACACAGAACATGAACTCTTTGAAAAACCTCTATAGAACCACTCATTTTCTGTGTCTTGCTGCTTCCCACTTGGATTTAAAACAAACCAACTGGTGAATTCAGACAACTGGGATACCAAGTCCCAGTAATGTTTTGTTAATGAGGCTATTCATCACAGAAGATGAAGGATTGGGGACTTCAGTGGGTCAAGACGGTCCTTGCCTATAAACAGCTATCCTTGTACTGACCAGTGCAGGAAGAAAATAGCATGCAGACTCTTCTCCTCTTCTCCCTCCTTTTAATGTCTTCACTAAAAATAGAGCAGGCCGATTGCTGATCCTTATCGGGAACAAGAGAGTAAAAAAAATAAAAGTCTATTGGAAAGCCAAGGTCCTCGGCTAGTCCATTTTCCCCCAGTAGAGCCACAGTATCAGTCCCAAAGGGAGCGAGGGGCTAGACAGGCAGCCTTGGCTGGTCCTGAATCAGGTTCACAATGACATCAATTAGAAATGCAGGAATGGGCTATGATACAATCATGTTCAGTGTTAGAGGACTACAGTATGTCTGAGTGGAGAATGTGTGGAGAAAAAAAAGCCAGCTCCAGTGTCTTCTTCCAAATGACAATAAATAGGAAAAATGCTTCCCAGTAAAAAACAAAAACATAGTCTAGGCCACAGCAGAGGGCAGCGTTCTCCATGTTCATTACAAGAAGCTGGAACTGATACAGAAAATACGACAGAAGACCTTTTGTCAACAGAAGAAAGTCAACAAGTGAACGATTGTCTCACAGTGTGGATTTCTGAGAAATTGACGGGATGAATATTAATAGTGAAAAGTATCACTTTCTCGGTGCCCTTGGCGACGGACACAGCACAGGGAGATTTTTCCGTCTGAACTTTCCGCAGCGTCCTGAACAGACCGTCTTTATATCTGATGAAGCACAATACCTCTGCCTCGGTCCCAGAAGTCTGACAACACAATCCTGCTGACTTTGAAAACATCTCAGGAGCAAAAGGACAGATCGTTGTCTGCGGGCTAAAATAAAAACTTCGCTTTTTCAAAATGTCCCTTCAAATAATGACAAAATGAAATGCCAAGACCTTATTCTGCAACAACAAGAAGAGAGGTGGCCCTAGAAGGCCCAGTGAACTGTTTCTGACATTTATCCAACAAATATATCAAGAAAATAGACTGATCACTGATCACTCCCATTTGTGTCCAATGTCTCATCAAATAACCTCAAATAAATTTCTATATGCTTGGAAAACTTGCAGGAGACAAATAAAACACAGAGTGGTCAAACTCCAAGCATGAGGTCGAATTATTTTTTTAATCCATAGCATTGAGCAACTTCCAAGAATACTCAGACCTCCATTTTAAATGATGAGAGTCTTTTCTTTCAACCCTGCCTGCCTGATGAAACATCCACCATAAATCCAGCCTAATAATCCTGATCACAATACCAGGTGTCAAATGAGAGCGTGAAATCTGTTAAGTACTTAATTTAAACAACATTTAAAAAGCTACATTGTTTTGATTTACTGTTTTGTATATGCTTCTCCAATAATCATTTGCAAACTCTATTTTTTCTGTAGTTCAGAAGTTTTCACCTCATCTTTCACCAGTTGATGATTCTGTGAAGCTACAGCAGTAGAGGAAAAGTAGAAAGGAAAAAATCCAAAGAAGCCAAAACTATCCATCTAATAATAAAGCTGTGAATCTGATATCAATTAGATAAAATTACACTGGATTACAAGCTGAATGGTTTCCAGTGAATCACTTGTGCGTAGGCAGGTAATCTGAATCACAAGGGAATGGCAGACTCACTAACAATGAAAGCTACTATACAGAGAGTTGATTACATAATACACATACAGAGAATGGCTATAGCTTACCATAAACAGCAGCAAAATCTTTGCAGACTGAATGAAAATACTAAAGATTACACCTTCAACCATTTTATGTTCAGAGACGTTAAGAACCAACCAGAACTATTCTTCTTCCCTGCATTTTGCTTGGCCTTTAAAGGCAGAAGTATACAGGAATGTTCATCACATTGGCTGCTGGTTTTATTCCAAGCAGGTCAGATAAAAAGTGTTAATCCATAAGAAGTTATAATTTAAAATCTCAGTGTAGTTTCCCCATCTCCTCTCCCAGGCTTCGCTTTGTAGCGCTAATAACAACAGGTCAGTGTCAGCCAATCAGAAGAGAAGTCCTCAGTCTCCTCTCGTCTAATTGGCTGCTTATTTTCTAAATGACTGAATAAAAACTGCAAATGCTCATAGCAAATCCTGCAAGGCTGAATGATGAGCAGGGCCTGGGGCATGGCTGAGAGCAGTGACTGCTCTGTTGTGACATCACAAAGTCACAGAAGTCCTGACAACTTGTTGTAGGGTAAATTTTAGAATAAAGGCTGGATAGACTGCAGCTTTGACACTATCACAGTTCTGATAAGAGACATAGATCTGCTTTTTAACCAACAAACACATCACAATCTACTTTTATGCAATATGGCACCTTTAGAAAAGACAAGTCCATAAAATATAAGCACAAATTGCACTATTCCTCCATTTGTTCCCCACAAATCTGATAAACAAGCCCATCACTGAAGCAGTTACTGCAGCCAACAATTACTGGCATCTCATCAGGCTGATCAAAAAGCATGTAAATTGTGTCGACAAACACATTAAGCTCTTCTAAATGTGCTTTAAACATACAAACATTTTAAACAGCCTCAAGGACGTTTTTTGGGGTTTGGAAGTCCAGCATAACCCTGGAGGGAGTGATGGAAGGAATTAAGGTTTTTTTTTGTTTTTGTTTTTTAAGCCCACTCCATTCACAACCATACAGTACAATAAAAAACAAATTATCCCGCTAACCACAGACTCATGGATGGAATTAGGCAGAAATCCCAGTGGAAGAAAATTGAGCTGATTAAATGTTGAGAGAGACGAGTTAATTTGCTATGAATCCCAGATCTTTTTCCTGCACTGCACGAGAGGAAGTCATTTATGAAGTCTGTATGTCTAATTATAAGTTTTGATTAGAGGGGGGTGGTTTATTTCACCAGGAGACATTTTCAAAAATACTTAAGGTTTGTTAGAATTAATGAGCAGGGGAGCATTTATTACACTTCGACATTAATTGCTCATTGAAGTTCAGCGCTAAATGATTTTCTCATTTTCCTACCTTTAAATTAAACTCTTTCTAATCTGTTTTCCACATAAAACAAATGAAGTATTTCTTATGTTGCTACATGCCACAGGAATAAAAATCAAACAGGGATGCACAGAGATAAAGATTTGATCTTACTGCCTTTGCTGCGACCGTGTTCCCGTGGTGCCATCTGCAGGTACAAAGGGGGAAGCTTCAGCACCACCTGTGGCTTAAATCCAGCTGGGGGAGCATAGGCTGCCTCTGGCTCTGTTGATGCAAAGGAGAGCACTGAGAGAGCATGATGACAGACTCCTAATAACAGAGCCATAATTAGATTTTTATTTAATCCTATAAGACTTGCCTATATGGATGGTTACACAAAGAAGCATGACAGACATGCAATTTTTAAGGCCTGACAGAAGTGTGCATGTCTGTGTTTAACTGGAGAGTCCACCTACTCTTCTGAGAACTTCTGAGAACTTGACTGCAGAGGTGCAGCTTTAATGATCTTGTTTTTTGGAGTTGTGTTACAAGTTGGTTTAAAGTTGGCTTATGAATTGTCCTTTACGTCTTTCATGACCTCATGAAGTTTTCCTCCAGAAAAAATCATTAAGAGGACTCTTGTTTTGTTTATCAGCACATAAAACTGTTTCCCTATCAGAAAACATTTTACCACGTTAGTTAATTAGTTTTATATTTGGAAACTCTCCCCCTTCTTTGTTTTGTTTTTTGTTTTTATCGTTTTGTTTGGCCTGCAACAAGTGGCCGCCATAAACAAACATAAGCTTTAAAAAACAAACATTACCTGTCTAACCAACAATAGACAGCGACGACTGTTAGTTAGCTCGTCAACATACTTAAATGTTTATTACGTCAGAGGTGGTGGACAGTGACGCGGGTTAAATGTGTAAATACTGAACTTACATTCATCATGTGGCTGAAAACACGGTTAGCACCAGGATGCTAATGTTGCCTCCCGTCGGCTGCTTCAGTTGGGTAGCTGTTTGCTAACACCTTCAGCCATACCTGGCAGGCTAACAGGCGCCATTAACGGCTACTCGTATGATGAGTTCACTGACCTCACGCTATTTCTAGACTAGGAGACTTGTTAGCTCTGTTTTATCCTGCATCTCCGGTGGCCATTAGAAGGATTCAGTTTGCGTTTCATTGCCTAGAATGATAGAGTTTAGTTGTGGGTAGAAACTTATAGGAAAATAGGAAAGAAAAGAAAACTAGGAATGTTAAAAATCCTTAATGTCTAGAACGCAGCATCAACGCAATTTACTGTATATTATCAACACCTGTGTTCCCTCAGACCTGGAATTTTCTCGTTGCCCTGATGTCTGAATAAGTTTATGGCAGGTACTTCCTCATTTAGTGTGATATACATGCAGGAAGGTCAAATTATAGACATATATGTCTAGTATTAGTAGACTCAGTTTTATGAATCTTTAGTTGGATAACTACTCTTGGATATCTACTTTAAATGTCATAAAACAGACAGCGCCACGTGTTTATTTATTTTTATTTCTTACTATGGCTAGATTAGGTTTACCACTCAACTCCCATATGAAACATACAACACTGGACACAGACAGGTGGATACAGGCACTTCTCAATGAACTGGAACATGATGGAGGTCAGCAGTCTTTGCCCATGACAGTGTAGCTACTGAACCAGGCTCAGGAAACCTTCACAGGTGTCTGGAGTTAATTAGCTGATTAGAGTGTGACATCATTGGGTTACAATATATATTCTCATTTTTTGGTTCACTGAATTAAAAGAAATAAAGAAAGATGAAATATTTCAGACTGTGTGTAATGAATCTATATATGAGTTTCACTATTTGAATTAAATCACTGAAATAAATTACCTTTTCCACAATATTCTAATTTATTGAGATGTGCCTGTGTGTTAAAAGGGAAAGAAATTCAACAAAAAACATTTCCAAAATAATTTAAGGCAAAGATTTGTGGTACTTAGTCATGGCAACAAACACCATGTGTAAAACATAGTGTCAGAAGTAAACACAGTGGAAATATCCTATGCACAGTGTATCAGAACAAATAACCCAAACAAGGCAATGAGTTGTGGGGTGCACAATAATAAGACAGTTACACAATAAAGTCTACAATAAAGGAAAATCTAATCTTGGCAAAAAATTATAACTACCAATATTTAATTGTGATTTTAACACGCTTTACTAAATTCCTATTTGGTCTATTATCATTTCCTGCAATGTTCAGTGAAATGAGGAATTATTTGCAGTTCAGCTTTTTTTCATGTGTGACAGACAGGAACATATAATGTGAGATGAATGATTGATGGTTCTCCGGTGCCATTGTAGCCATAATAACAGTCATGAATGTATGTTATGTATTAAATGGCATTAGGAAATTTTGAGGTGTGCCGAGACAACCTTAAATCATCGTTTGAAAGAATGGCTGAAATATAAGGCAAGAGTGACATCTGATTTCTTTCAGTGGTATTGGTATCCAATAAATATCTAGCAAACACATCCAAAATAATTCTTATTTACAAAAGCAATTGAAGAAACATTGAATGTTTAAATGTTTCTGACTGATATGATTGTCATTCTCCATGTAAATGAATAAAAGAAACTAACATGCAGTCACATTGTGCAGGCAAAACAGTCACAGAAAATAAAACATGCACAAATATGGTAGGATTTATGAACATCCCACAAGCCCCGGTTGCACTGGAAATGTACATTATAATATACTACACTCTGAGGAAGCTCATTGCATCCAGCAGCACTGATGTTCATCCTTTTATGAAGAATTTTGTAAATCTTCAAAATCCAAAAAGGAAATCATGTTTGCTGAACTTTTATGCATTTAGTTGTGTATTTCGACTCAATTTGAAGTGTTGGAATTCCATAGAAACCTGATGCTGAGAGCATGGGATGGTGCGAGGTGAAGACGCAACAATGACAGCACACTTCCTGCAGACTTACGGACACAGCTAAGTCTTTAAAACACAATCAAGCTCATGTGACTTTTCGTGAAAACATGTCAATCAAGATCCTTCTCACAGCAGACATTTCCATTTGTTGAGGCAGGAAATTAATATTAATGATGTTTAGTTTCAAAAATACGTGTAAGTGAGCCAGTATGCGCGGCAGCATCTGGACATGAATGGAACGCAGCCATGTTAGCACACACACCTGTGTTTGTGTGTTTGACAAGTCCGCCATGAAGAAGCATCAGTAAAGGCAAATAAGAAGTAACAAATTCTACTGGATTATAGATGCTTTACATGTTTGGCATTCTCTAACAGGTGCAAACCTAAACAGACAGTGATATTACTCATAACCAAAACTGTACATAAAGTCATTTCATTTCAAAATCAGGCAAGTTTAAAAAGGTGATAACTAGTGTTATAAAATGAGTAAGAACAGGTAAGTACAGTTAATCAGGGCTCTATTTTCCTGCCAGCACAGTCCAAATACCCTGTGATTTCTTTGCCTCCTCTATATTTCTGTGCCCTGTGCAAAAATGAGAGGAGCAACAAGATGGAGGAGAATAAGGCAAAAAAAAAAAAACAACATTTCGTGATCATGTGTGAGAGCCTGGGAGCAGTTGAGTAAACAACATGTACGCAGAACAAAAACACTTCCCCACATTCATTTCTCAAATGAGTGTGTGGTGAGACTGTGTGTGGTGAGATTGTGTGCACATCAAACATGCTTCACATCATGCACACCCATTATTATTATTATATTGATCTTTGAGGTTTTCAAGAATCTTACTTAGTCTAATCAGAAATGTTTTGTGTACTAGTATTGTTTATCAATCAGGACTATAAAGCAAGTTACTGTGAGCGACACAAGATTATTATCCTGCCCCTCACCACAGATGACAGTTCTTTAAAATGATGAGCACAAGTGTTAAAATGAATGAAATGATGAATGATTACCAAATCACTTGATCAACTTTTAACAACCCTTCTCTACATAGCAACCTGCAGCAGGGTGCTTGAGCTTGGATATGTGATCTACAGTTGGTTGTGCTGGTCTTTGTGAATGGAACAGGAAAATACAGCCCAGTGTGTTTAATTAGAGACCTTTCCTTATGAACTGATTGTTGCTTATTGATACATCAAGGCATATGTGTCCATATAGTGTTTTTTTCTGAGTGCCAGCCTCTGTTTTCAGTTGTTACCAGTGAGGACAGTAAATGCTGCCAGAGCGCTCCACCTTTGTCGTACAACCACTCCACGAGTCTCTGGATGAAAACTTTCCAAAAAGGCACCGGTGTCATCACTGTAGCTGCTTTTCAGGAAACTTAGAAAATGCAGAAGATAAAATAAACGAAGAAGCTTGTACCACAACAACATGTTATGCCTACAGCGGAGCTGGAGCTGGACTCCACGACCGGATAATGACCATGTTGCCTTCATCTCACAAAGTGGAGATGCTCCTCTATCATACTACAGCAGTGGTGATTCGTTGTCGAGATGCTGTTGTCATAGAAACAAAACCCCCATGCAGTGTTTTTCTGTGATGAGGTGCTCCCCAGCCCGCTGCCAGCACCTCTCTGCCAGAGGAAAACACTATACGGACACAGCCTCACACGCCTTTGATAAATAAGTACACAGCATTTTGGAGGGAAAGCCTTTCAGATAATAAATAATCAGAATAATCTATCACTTCTCTATACAGCCCAGGAGTCCTGCAGTGAGGTCATTCAGGCCTGTTGCGTCGCCTGAGGCCGGACGCAGGCAACACCTCCTCAGTGTTTGGCTCATGAGAGTCCTCTATGGAAGGCATGAACTCACAGTCCTCCAACAGTTCTTTCTCCTCGCCTTCCTCCTCCTCCTCCTCCTCCTCCTCCTCTTTCACCAGCACATCTCCCTCTTTCTCTGCTTCTCCATCAGATTCCTCTTGTATGAGCTCCTTCATCTCTTCGCCTTCTGTTGCAGCCTCATCTTGAAGTTCTGAATGCTTCTGATAGACTCTGTCAGAGGCTTCTGTTGCTCCGTGTTTCTTCTTGTCGCCAAGAGAAGCTTCAGCTGCAGAGGATTCACTGGCCCCGAGGGACTCGATGAGGTGGTCCAGATTGCGTTCGCAGGATGCCTCTGAAAGAGTTGAAACAAAAAGTTTAATGCACAACTCATGTCCCAGCATGTGCTTGTGTTGATTCCACCAGCATCTAAGTTGTATAGTGTAGTCAAGTATAGTCAAAAGAAGCCATATGTCTTTTTGTAGAACAATGTGATGACACAGTGAAGTTCACCATTAATCTTTTGGATAGAAGATGAAATCACTTCATCATCATGTCATCATTTAATCCTCAAACTATGTAATAATTACACCTGACAGCATCATGCCTCAGCCACTGCTATCACCAGCAGAGGTTTAACAGGTCATACTCTGCTGCACTGAATCACTCTCTGATCACAAATACTCTTTTCATTCACTAGTTCGTTTCAGCTATCAATCAAACATCCAGTTTCAAAGTTAAAGCATATAAGGAGTGGAAGAAATAATGCCTTTTTAAAATAAAATGCTGTGTAGGTGTTGTGTTTCATTGAGAGCAGTTTGCACGAGAAGATCAGGAGACAGGAAGGATTCTTCCTAAAATATGGTAACCTGAACTTAAGCAAACTAAAGCTTGCCTTTAATAAAGGGGAATGCAATCAGTGGAAAAGTGTTTGCATTACACACTATGTAAATGTTTATACATTTTGTGACATAGGTCTGCACACGCAGCAGGTCTGAGTCTTCCGTCTGTGCTCTCTACATCAACCGACATGATTTAAATAGACAGCCTCAGGTCAATAAACCACAGGCTTCATGCAAATGATCAGTGTCAGCCCAGCTGCACTACAGACAAGTCAGACCTCACAGACTCATAAAGCAGCTTCAGTCTCACCTTCACACCTCTGCTGCAGGGACCTTTCTGTTTGCAGATTCGCCTTAAGCCACATTCATGAGTGTGAATTTAGAAGCAGAGGATTTTATGAATGCGAATCAGTGGGCAGCTCGATGTTAAATTTCAAATTGCCCATTATAATAACAAGACACGCAACACTGATTACACTGCAAGCGATGTCCGCAGCATGAAGCGTGTCTGGATCATCAGTGTCGTACCGTACAGCCTGCAGAGAACTTAGCACGGTGACTGTGACCACTGTAAGTGAGCAGGGTCATTCAAAACTGGATGAGTCTGCAGTGTGAACACAGTCAGAGTGAGTTGATCAGCCCACCGTTGATGTTCAGAGGCGGACAGTCCATTCCTCTCTTCTTCATCAGGTACCGGATGGTTTGTAGCTGAGACATAATCTCATTTTTCTGGTCCTGAGCCACTGACTTCACACTGCAGAGAGATGACAAGTTAAGGGTTAGAGTTAGCCCTGGTGTTAGCACGTGAACCATGTGCATGTTCCACTTTGACCACAACGCACACACCAGTCTTATTTTGTTCCATCAAGCATTTGAATATGGTTTGTCATGTGCTGGATGTGGTCTGTGTTGAAATAAACAGCTGCAGCATTACACACTGAAGTTACACTATAATATAAGTTTTCCCTCATGAAACAACTTGAACCATGTGATATATTTTGGATTTTTGTTTTGTGGCAACATTCCATGTCATCTGGTTGTCAGAGATGACCTCTGTCTCCTTAATTATGTCTGTGAATGACTGATTTGTAATGGGAGCGCTGCTTTATTCAGTGTCTCTGATGGTTAGAATCACATGGTCTGTATGATTTGGAAGCAGAGACCTCGGTTGGTAATTCATCTGTTCCCACACAGACTCCTAGTGGGGAAATGTATACTGTTGTTTGATTTTACTCAGTTCATTTGGGATCAGGTCGATTCCCGACTGTGCTGATCTGTACTGCGTCTCAACCCCCCAGTCTCTCTCCCCACTACCCTGTCTCTCTCCACTACCCTGTCTCTCTCCACTACCCTGTCTCTCTCCACTACCCTGTCTCTCTCCACCATCCTGTCAATTAAAGGGAAAAATAAAGATAATTTGGGATCACTGTCATGATGAAAAACCCCTGTCCTGCAGAGGCTGAGGACTGGGAGCCATGTTTATTCCTGATCTCTTTTATTCATTTATTTCATTTTCCATTGAACCAAACCATGATTACACCATCTGACAAAGTGCCACAAGATGGGTGGCTGAAGTGAGGTAAGAGTTTGACACTTCGGAAAATGCAATCAGTTGCTTTCTTCCAGAGAGTTAGACAAGAAGCATATTATGCATGTCATGATATTTCCCCAAAATATTAAATGATTTCTTTAAACTTAGTTACGGCTTTAGCTCACTTCTCATAATGAATTTACTCTCTCCTTCCTCCCACTCTCTTCTCCAGTTCCTGTGACCTTACAGTATTTAAATCACATGGCTGTTGTTTGATTGAAATAAGCAGACAGTAGCACAAGGATCACATTTCAGAACCACAAATATGTACACACAGTATGTAGACACGGCTCTGTGTGCACACCTGGAGGTCACGCGTGTGCGAAAGCTGACACTCACCAGTTAGTGAGTGGGTCTAGCTGCGTGAGGATGGAGTTGAGCATCCTCTCTGTCTGTGCCAGTCTTTGTTCCAGCTCGTTCAACTGGTTTTCTGCACCAAAACAAACAAGAGGATAAAAACTCTATATTTAAATTTCTCATGGTAACCAAATATGAGTGACCAGAAACAACAACAAAAAAAGACACGAGAAGAGGGATACCAGTTTACAGTACACACCTGCTTCCACTGATTTTTTGGCCCCTTTTGCAAATTTGTCCCTTTGTGCCTGGTCATCTGCAGACTTGATCTGTGAGTTGAAAACAATGTAATGATAAACATTTTGTATTTATTAAGTTGTAAATATTATAAATACAATTCCGTGTTGCAGGTGGCATGTTTCTCTATCTTACCTTCAGAAACTTGTAGGCAGCGAACACTCCCACTCCGATGGCGTAGAGAGGCATCAGTGTGAACACGTAGCCTTTGTTGCTGTTGGATTTGTACTTGTCACTCTTCAGCTCTTGCTCCATCAGCTTCTTCATCTGTTGCATGTTCTCAGGGGTCTGAGAGGAGCCAGGAGAGTTCACACTGATGGGCTGGCCCCTCACGGCACCCGGGCCTGGACCTGCTGCCACAAAAAGAAACGGACCAACAGCAGAGTTATGATTTGTTATGATTTGTTTGTCAGTTCAAAAAATAAAGCCTCCGTGACATTATGTGGCAGCGCACATGGTGTACACCATCACACCTGTATCACATGGTATCTCTAAAATGCCTTCAACCTCTCCGAGTCGGTGCTGTTGAATCAGAACCAAGTATTTTTCGGTTTCTATGCTCCTGTTAATCTGTTACCATACTGTAGCACTTCTAACATGGTGTCATATATATAAAATCTTTATAAGACTTAATTCAATATATTCATTTATTCAGGTTATTTTTTATTGTTGTTAAATGTTGTTTCAATTTTCTACTTTTACTGTATTTCTGGATGTCACTTGTGTGGCTTTTGGGAAATTGTGTTTTTTAAAGGGGACGTTTTTTTTTACCTCATAGGTATGGTATGAATCAGTAGTAAAAAAAAAAAAAGTAAATGGTGGCAGACTGCAAATGTTTATCTTTGAGCTATCAAGTAACCACTGGCCTTTAGAGTGATCACATTGTTCATCAGTAGATGTTCCACCCAGATTGCTTCCTCCACTAATGTCTCATTATTAGATCTTCTTCCGCACTTTTCTGTTGAAACTGGATCTGTGTTGTTCTGCACAGCACGTTCATGGCCTCACTCACAGCCTCCTCTCATCTGCTGAGCCTTGGTGTTTGACCTCCAAACATACGGGCTTAACTGAAGGTAAATAAGGTAGCTATTGAATAAACAACGCTACTGTATTTTCCAACAACTAAAGAAAGTGCTGTTCCAACACTGTATTTTGTCTTTAGCACAGATACACATGACAATGCAATTTTGCATGAGATTTTCTTATCCCACATTCATGTTGTGTTGGAATAACCTCAGAAAATTTACATGACATCACAACTTGCCAACATGTTGATACACGGACAAATATTGATGAATAAATAAGTAGTTGGTTTTGTTAAATGGAGCAAGTCCACATGTTGCTTTTCAATGTTTTGTTAACGTTTCATTTGTCTTACCGTATTAGGTTGTAACCATTAGTGTAGTTGTTTGTTACCAGGAAGCCTGATAATAACTGACACAAATCCTGGAAATGGGTATCAACATGTTGTTTTAACGCTCTAGACCATAAAATGCAGCCCATCTTTGATTTAGCACATGAACACACCAACATCAAAAGGACGACTCCTAAACTCAGGGAATGGGACTATGTGAGAAACACATGAATGTATCACTTCTCCTGAGACAGAACCTGGAAGTTCTGGTGCTGATGTGTCCACATTTTGATGTCAGGCATCAAATGCCCCACAGCTGTCACTGTGGCTGTGCACCTGGAGAAATGAACCAAACCCATGCCAGATATCTGGCTCCCTCTGAGCTTGTGAGGCTGAAAAGAAAAAAACATCTAAAAAGGAAGTCACATATACTAAACACACACACACCTCCTTTCTTCCCTTTGACCTTATTTTGAAAGGCTCAGTGGGGATAACGTCTGATAATATCCTCCAAATGTTTCACACCTGAAGGAGACAGATGTGAGTTGACTGTCCTACATCACTTGAACTGTGTAACCTGGCCTGTGTGTAACAGTGAACTGTCCCTTCAATAGACTGATTTTACTGGGTGCTGCTGCTGAAATCACTACACCGTACTATAACCTGTACATACAGTCTCCTCTCGTGACTTTTATTTTGGGAAAACTTGTTGGTGCTCGCGCTAGCTAACGCAAACCGATGAGAGTGGTGCGCTTGAGGCAAAACGACGCAGACCTGAGGAGGTCTACAGGAGACACATGACAACACTTCCTACCTTTCCTGGAGTAACGAGGGTCAAATCTAGTTTCCTTCGCCCCGGCGCCGCCACCGACGCCGAACAACCTCGGCAGGACGACAAACGTGAAGAGCACGGCCGTGAAAGCCAGGGCGACTTGTTGTGATGTTGACAACACCATCCTACCGCGAGACACAACGACGGTCCGAGACACCGGCCACAAAACCACCCGCACGAGCCGCTACAAGAGGAGGCTGAAGAGGCGGGAGAGGAGGAGGAGGAAGCGCTGAGCTGTTCGGTCAATACACAGGGAAAAACACTGTGACATTAGTGAGTTAACAGCAGGCTGTTCGGCCCTGAACAGCTGTGCCCCGCTCCGCCGCCACCGACAACATGACTTCCGGGGTTGACTTTTCAAAATAAAAGCGTCCACCTAACAGCCTAAAGCGTTGACGTGAAAATAAAGCTGGAATGTGACAGAGAGTGTTGAGCTGTCAAGTAATATAGTGTTTCATATTTATTTACACACAAAGAATCAGCTACATCTCCTTTTTTATGTGAAAATTGTGTCCTTTGACTGCAAGTAACATAGTTGTTGACACGGATGCATCAATGTATGAGCAGAGGTTCACTGATGTAGCTGGTTCAGATGGAGCAAGTCATTATGTACATTTAGGTATTTTAGCCCAGTGTTTACTACTGAGTGGATGAGTGCTAATGAGGTTTTTATGTTTTCCAGAAGGCATGTAGAGCAAACATGCAGCCACTGGAGTGAGTCAGTTGGTTCTGTTAATGTCCTCTAATGGTGGAAGCTGTGGTTGAATGGTTCTGATCACACCCCTCTGTCAATACAAGTGCACCACAAGCATCATATTGTTTAATAAATTATTATATCCATCAGAGGAGAGGACTGTCCTCAGTGGGTTTAGGCTGCCTGCGTTCTTTCACTTTAGGAAATCCCAGAGCAACTCAGTGATGCTGAGAGCTGGTCCCTGTGGGAACCAGACCATCTGCTGCAGGACTCCTCACTCATCTTGCTGCTGAAGATAGAGCTTTGCGACTCTGGCTGTGTGTTCAGGGACTCTGTCCTATTGCAAAATAAATTTGGAAGCCACCAGATGGTACATGAGGATGTTAACAACTCAATCATCTGCAGTGCCTAAAATTTCAGTACTATTATATTACAATCCTGATGAAAGTGTCAGACTGACCTACAGACTAACATAAAATTGCATTAACTGGCAGCAGCCTGGTAATCATTGTGTATGCATGCCTTTAACAACCTTGTTGTGCACGCTGCAAACATTTTACATTTGGCAATTCCTACTTACTTTCTTCTTACTGTGCTCTCTTTTTTTTATTTTTTAATTATGAGTATTACTGTTTTAGTTTTTTTTTAAAGAATATCTGGGCCCATACATCCTGTTCCTCTTGGGTGTGTAATTTCCTGTCAGTTTGACAGATGCAAGTGTGATTCTTAGAAGCAGAACCTCTGTGTCGTTGCTGTGGAGAGTTACCCTTTGAAACATGGTGAGCAGGGTGGATATGTTACTGTGGGCCTGGATTATCCTGGACTCTGGGGTCTGCTCGGTCATCCTGCCAGAAATCACTGATAGAAAGTTTATTGATGAATGTGTGAGGGAACACAACAACGCACGCTCAGCTGTCGGGCCACCTGCGAGTAACATGATGTACATGGTAAGCAACATGATTTCCTTCTTCTATTCCAGCATTAACAACTGACAGATATGAAGACCTCTACAATTCCACGGAGGCTCAGCAAAATCATGTGAGCAAGCCATGAGTGAGGAAGTAACATTACTAAAATAACTGTAGCACTGTTTGCACTAAAGACCTAAGTACAAACAGGTTGAATGAAATACTTGAACAAGTAGAACCTGATTTCAAATATTTACATTGAAAGGGCCAGATTACTCAAATAAAAAATGTGTTAATACTCACTCCTTCTGTGTCTGGTGTGACCCAGCCACAGCAGAGTCGAAGAGTTCTCCTTTGCAGTGCTGAAGTTACAGACAGACTAACAACACTGCATTAAAACATGCCAACCTATTCAAAGAGCAGCCTGTGGACTGTCTAAGTTAACATTTTTGGAAACTGGATTGGTTTTTTTACATTGTTGTGAGCATCACTGAACTCAATTGTTTCTGGGCAGATGAGGACATTTCAAAACTTATAAAAACAAAAAGCTGCACGGTTTGAATGTTACAAGGAAGAATTTCATTCCTGTGAATTAAAATCTTTTTCTTTTTAAATGTCTGTGAATCAACAATTTAATAAACTAAATTAAAAAAAAAACGAGAGTGACACATTACTTCACTTGTCTCTGTTTATCCAGTCATGGGACGAAGGTTTGGCCATTGCTGCGCGAGCATGGGCAAGGCATTGTATATTTGGCCACAACCCTCGCCTCAAGGATCCTGATCCCCGCAGTATGCACCCCACCTTCCCCTCTGTAGGAGAGAATGTATGGGTGGGCTATCCACCATCTTCTTTTGGTGCAACAGCAGCCATAAAAAAATGGGTGGATGAAAAAAAAGATTACGACTATCAAACAACCCAGTGCACTAACATGTGTGGTCACTATACACAGGTATGTGCAATTTCTACTTTTAATGATAACGTGCTTATTGTCTGTGTTTGTGTTTTTTTTTTTGTTTAAGAACTTTGAAGTTTGCACAATTGATCCATTCTTTTGTCTCCAGGTTGTGTGGGCAAGCAGCTACAAGGTTGGTTGTGCTGCTGCGCTGTGCCCAGGTGGAATCGCTAATTTTAAACAACGGGAGGGAGTTGTTTTTGTCTGCAACTATGCTACAGCGTAAGTTGAACACAACAAACGAGACCTACACCTCTGACTGACACTTGCAGGTGCACCGATGAGGCTGAAAGGTCTCCAAAAATGTTCATCCGAAAGACAGGAAGTGGTATCAGACCACTTGTATTCACCACAATCACTAACAGAGATTCACTGAAGTTCAGCATACATTAAGACTGCCTCTACTCAACCCAACAATGACTGTCATACAGCTCCAGTGTTGTCCATTAGTGTGACTCAGTCTCATACCATCACATCCAGTTGTTGTCAGTGCTCAGTACAGCACTGAATGTGTATCAATCCACTGCTCTAAATAGTCCATGGCAATATTTCTGTTTGTTTGAGGAGTTACTAATCTTTTAAGAAATTATACATTCATGATCCATGTTTAAATATTCATGTCTTCAGTAGAAGTCAGTGGGTTTTCGATGCTTCACAAACCATCAAGTATCCCACTGAGTTGTTTTGGGAGGCTAACAAACATTGTTGGTTTTAGTATTTACATGGACCTTGTTGACAGAATGCTTCCAGCTTTTCCCATTAAAGCTTCATTTTAAAAAAAAATTTTGATCACCACGTCTCAAATCAAACAATGCAACAGCATATAGCTGGGATTTCTACATGTGAAAGACCCACAGAAGGTGAAGGTGGAAGGCTCAGAACAAAGATGATGAAGGAACATCTGCTGCCTACAACATGGGCGAGTGGTCTAACTGAGGTGATGGTTCTTGCACAGGGGGAACATACGGGGAATGCAGCCTTATCAGTCTCGAGGGGCAGCCTGCTCTGGGTGTGAAGGCACCTGTGTGGACAGCCTCTGCCGTGAGTATTCAGTCCCATTTCTATAAGAATAATTCTTCTAATCAAACTTTTGGCTGCTTTGGTCCATTTTCACGCAAACCATCCGTGGTTGTCGTAGCTCAGTCAGAAGCCAGAGGATCACCATTGTTGTACACACTATCACTAACACAAGCTTTAACAAGTCACTTTACAGAAGCCCGAGAAATGAATGTGAGATATGTTTTAAGTGTTGCACGGGTATTTTCTCCATTCTAATGAGTTTTAATGTCTTGGCAGGTGATGCAGAACGAGATTCAGAGCAAAGTAAGTGTGATGACACAGTATGAAAATTTGAACCCAAAATGCAATCCAACAGAGTCTGAAAATAAAATTGTTCCAACATCTTCCACTGTTCCCAGGTAACTACTGGACTCCAGACTGGGACCCAGAGCGGGACCCTACCGCATCTGCCCCTGGCTCTAACTACATATCTATTCTGATTGTCCGGCCCATCGCACTCATCTTCAGCTTCATCACAGCATATGTAGTCCACCACTATTACCCTGATGTCTTCTGCTATGAGTAGATAGATCCCCTGCACAACCTGGACTTTTTCAGCCGGTGTTAATATGAGGATGAGTTTTAAACCTTTTATTTTTGTGTCAATAAACTGTTTTAATGTCCCAACAGACCTCTACACAACTGTCAATAAGAACGTGCACGTGTTAAAAAAAACTATAATCTGACTCCTTATTCCGCTTCTCAAGTTATATTGTATTTTGATGATCTGAGGTTAAATCTGTATGCAATATCTTTATATGAGCACAAAGGTCAAGAGACTGTGTGGAATAGCAAATTCACAGAAAGCAAAAATTGCTCAGTCAGGATATCATTGTGTTTATTTGTGATGTAAAATTGTATATTTTAACATCTAACGGCTCTCATCAGTGACTCCCAGCTGCAGCATGTTGCTACCTATCCAGCTGGTGAATACAGTTTACATAGATTTTCCTCTCAAACAGATGGAAATCAAACCTGGGCTATGTTTATCTGTACAGCGCAGCTGCTGGGGAAAATGTTAATCCTGGTTGTATGTTCATCTGATTCACTCAGACAGACATTAGTCTTCATGGGGAAGAAAAATATATTTGTCAAAACATAAATACAGACTATAAAAAATCTTAATGTGAATCTGTAGGAAGCGACAGGTGAAGCAGTCAGGTGGGAAACCTACTGCTGTTCAACACACGTGGTCTCCAGGCAGAGGGGAATAAACAGCAGCACACAAAGACGGACAGAAGTAGTTCAATAAAAAAAACATCCAGGTTTGTACTGGAATTCATTCAGATCCCTCACACAGTTTGTCTCATGTCACATCTTCTCTTGTGCTTACAGAGTCTTTGCTCTCCAACCAACATGGTAGAGCTGAGGTTAGTCTGTGGTTAGCCTTTGTTCTTTTTCTTCTTGTCTGTGGTGCTGCTGCTGGATAGAGCTGGGTTCACTGGTGGAGCCCCCAGTTTCTTGGTTTTGGCCTTCTTCACCTTGTCCTTGATGGCCTGGATGTCCAGCTTTCCATCTGCAGGAGCTGAGACACATTCCACACAGGTGGAGTGTGGGTTACTTGTACTGAGAGAGTGCACAGATTCAGACATATTTGTTTTGTGTATCTCTTCATCACTACCTTTAGTGGTCTTCTTCATTAAAGGCTTCTCTTTAGGAGGAATGAAAGCCTTGTTCCGCTCTTCCTGCTTCTTGGTCAGAGCCTCTGCTTGTTTCACCTGAGAAAGCAGAACAAGTTATTGCCCAAAGTCTGATGCAACATTTTCTAGATTATTTCAAAGACTCTGCTGGTTTAGGGAAGTCTTAGACTACTGTCATGCTTCCTTTACATGGATGCTGACCAAAGATAAAGTCATCTGAAGTTTTAAAGTTTGTTAACACAGAGGTGAGAAAGTGTTTTGCACACATGAAAAGCCCACATCCTTTGTTTTATTTTTGGTATTTTCACCCCTTCATTTTTTCATTACATGGTCATTTCCTTTGGTGAACTATTGCAAGAGACAGTTTGACAGAAAATACAGTGCAAACTGAAACTGATGGTAGTATTTTTGAAAAGTGGCTTTAACATGTTTTGCCGATGGTCTCGTCCACCGATCAGAATCTACTGCAGGTGATATACAGTCTGATATATAGATAAGTACCTGACACCACCCCACAGCAGGTAATCCAGACTATGACAACAATAATTTGCTGAAGTTAATGTCAGGAGAAGATGGAAATCCACAGAGGGTTTCAGTTTGCTAAGATCCATCTATGCATCCTTATGTTATTTAAGTTAAGACGACATTTAACAAGAAGTTTTAGACACATGAAACATTTCTGGCGCTGTTATCGGTCACACTGCTGCTGCAGCGTTCATCAGACTCACCTTAATCTCCTCCATCTTCTTCCTCTTTTTCACACTCTCACGCAGGAAGAACTCTCCTGTGGCCAGCTCTTTGTCAACCTGCAGACATGAGTGCAGACAGGTTTTCAGCTTCTCAGTATTCAGATTAATCCTCATACATGGGTGGAACTCTCCTTAAGGTTCCCTTACTTGTTTATATTAAGTTTCATACTCTGATCATAAAGACATTCAAAACACCTGCATATGTATAATGTACTTTCTTAGTCATTACAACTCTCCATAGACAGACATTCAGGTTCTCATTAACTTCTACCCACCTTGCTCTCTGGCTGTGCTGGTGGGAACGGTGTGTACTCCTTCTTCACGCTCTTCTTCTTGGGCTCCTTGCGCTTAGTGAGGTTCTTGTGGCGGAACTTGGGCAGGAAGCGTTCCCAGCTCTGCACCCGCAGGTCAGGGTCTTTGGCCAGCTCTCGTTTGATCATCAGCGTCTGAGAGGAGGTGGTGTGGTCAGAAATAAAAGCAATACAATGTGATTGATGGTGAGGCACAATGACATCACACACAGGGCCCCGTCTGCACTGAAATACCAACTCTTTTATTTTGGAAACTTCTCTCTTTACTCCACTTCATTTAAAGAGACAAAACTTGTGACTTTGACTTTCAGACTACAGAATGATTTTATTTTGAAAATGTAACAGAGCATATACTGTGTTCTTCACATGAATCACAGGCAGCTCCTGTCAGTCATGTGATCCTGTCAGTGTCCTAACGATGCTTCATTAGATAGAGATGAAGAGGAAGATTCTTCACCAGAATTCTTAATCTTCAACTAAAGCACTTTGCTCACCTCTTTGCACATATACAAGAGACTGTGATAAATGTTGAAGGAAAACAGGCCTGAAAACAATTAATCTACCTCTCAATCTAGAGACGGATCTGCACATGTTCAGTGGTTCATTGTGTTTTGCAGTTCAAATCTCAACCTTGTACTGTCATGTACATGTCAGACATGGTGTCTGCTCAAATGCTGGGTTGAAACTAATTTAAAACCTTTTTGTCTGGTTCAGACTCTTAGTGGTGGAAACAGGACTTTATAGTGGTGCCCTCAGCTCCAGGTTGAGCCGACCCTGGCGTACAAACCCAGAGAGATTCGGTTCAGTCAGGAGATCCAGAACAAGGATGGAAAACATCTTCATTGGGCACGAAGCAGTCTGTGTCAGTGTTATTGCTGCCTGTTTTCTATCAGCATCTCGAACGTACCTTGATGTTGTAGATGGGGTGGATGTTCTTCATCGTGTCCATCACCACTTTGCGAACCTGAACAACAGAGGGAAAGACATTAGACGTGAATGCTAACCAGCTAAATCTTTTGTTTGATAAGATCCAGGGGGGGTTGAGGGCGCCATGACATCACCATTGTGACAAGCTCGTTACACCACACCACCTGCACCACACCAGCATGGCGGCTGTGGAGCCTGCTGATATTCTTTCCTGTGCACATGTTAATAGGTTGGTGCAAACACACTGGCTTGTACTGTGGGTGGGTGTATCCCTTAATGTAGAGATTCAGCCTCTCACCTACTTGTCACACATAATGCATGTGTCTCCTATTGGAAATATGCCTAGAGATGCAATCATGACTCTGGAGCCCTGCTCTACTGCTACAAAAATGCCTTTGGCTACTTTGTGTCTGAGCAGAGGGGATCAGCTGATCCCTAACTTGGTCCTGTCTGGAGAAACTGGAAGCATTACAACTGACCCGTGTAACAACCATCCCTATCCCCTATTGCATAGCTTATATCTCTGTCCACGTCTCAGCGTCATCCTGTTGCCATGACAGTCTGTAAGTCACTTTATCCATCCGTCCATTGTTTATACTGTTTATCCAGGCAGGATCACAGGGGGCTAGAGCCAATCCCAGCTGACACAAGGTGAGGACAGAGTAGCCTCCACCCTGGACCGGTCTCCAGTCTATCCCATCATAGCAGCAACACGGCACTAACCTGACACCTCCCACAGTATCACTGTGTAAACTCAGTGTTTCCTGTCGATAAGAAATTCATTTAGAATCAAGAGAAATGAATCATTCTAGTAAAATGCAAACTACGTAGGCGAGGTGTACCTCCGCCCTCATTGCTTCCTGCCGTTATCATGAATTATTGGTTTATTTATAATAAATAGCATAATTAAAAGCATATTTCAGACTATAAAATGCTTCTGAACTCAATTACCAAAAGAATACTGAACTTTTCGGGGCTCTGCGCCCACATGCTCTTCTCTTTGCTTTGCCCTGTTGCTATTTGCTGCTGCAAACATCCAGATTTCCCAACAGGGCTCATTAGAGTTTGGCCTCACCTTCATCTGAGCTCAGCAGAGCTTAATTAAACCTTAGGGGAGTTCATGGAGCACCTTAACACAGGCTGCAGACACACACACGCACACACACACACAGGACATGGATGCACACAAACATCTTACAGACACACAGATTAGGATGTGTGTTGTTCTTTAAGTTGAGATACGAGGAAGCTTTACACACATTATAGCTCATTAGAACGTATGGAATTTGTCTCTTTGTCTACCCCTATAACAAATAAAGGCTGAATTTCTCACAATGCTCAGTTTTAGCTCCTGATCACCTACAGGTCAGTTCTTACCTCCTTCAGGCCGTTGTAGGGCCCCAGTGCCGACACCGTGTTGCCCTGCACCATCACATAGCAGTTGGTTAACAACTCCAAGGCCTGGAGAGAAGAGACATGACGATCCGTTAGCAGTGTTGCGGTGTGTATTGTTCCAATCATACAGACACTCAGACCCTGTGACTGATCAGAGGTGATGCTGCCACCTGGCGGCAACGACAACTAAACGCACCACGGTGACAAAACAGTCTCTGAAACAAATCCAGTAGATACAACGCAGAGGATTTGTCCCTGCACCAAGGATGTCATGTTTCTACAGTGTATGTTTGTCTGCAGGATTATACAGAAAGATGTTTGGATTCTCAATGAATTTTCTTTTTTATGCTCCTGCAGTGGCAGCAGTCAGAGCCAGGGATATGTCTCCATCTTTCACTTCTCAGAAACACCCTGATGGAATTTCTTTCAGATATGACACAAATATTAACAGGGTCAATGTCAGTGTCACAAAACACAATTTTTTACAAAATGGCTGATATTTTACATTAATTTATGTGAGGCTTTCAAGCGTACTGTCTGAAGAAACAACTGTGATGTGCTTCTGTTATTAGCCTCATGATGTTGGTTTAAGTTCCAGTCAGGGTTCATGTTTGATGAAAGCTGGTGCTCACTCTTAGGGTGGAGCCCTTGGGGCCGATGAGTCTCTGTCTTCTCTTCACAAACCGCTCCCTGTTCCTGACCAGGGTCCCGATTTTGATGATGTCACATGCAATGTCGTCCTGTAATATCCGCACAGCCTGCGAGTAAAACACAGTGTGAAGTAGAAACCAAACAACCTGATAATCAGAAACAGTCATTCCTGTTACCGCAGTCATCAAACTCTAAAAATCTGGTGGAGCATGAACTTCAGGAAATAAAATGTGCACATGACATGTGCTGCAAAACAGGAGGAACATAAACAATCTGTGTCATGTATGAGAGCACAGAGATCATCACCTGTTCAAACGGGACACTCCTGGCCAGCAGCTTGATGAGATCTCTGGCTCTGATGATGGCGTACGGGTCAAAGGTTTTCTTCATGGTACACACCGTCATGCTGCCTTCTATCAGGTCCAGAGAGGCTTTTATGTTCTGAGAGAAACACATCAACAACACAACATAAAAAACACACAATCAGTATCCGAACTACACAGTGCAGGGGCCTGTACTGCGAAGCAGGTTCAACATACCCAGGGTATCTTCCAGTTATCTGGCTTCACTTAACCTAACAATCACAATCAGGCTAATCCGTCACACGACGGTGGTTATCACCTCAGTAAATCCACCCAGGGTTTCCCAGTCTAGGTATGAGCACGTTCAAATGAAACGGGCGGAGTTTGCAGCATCTGACCAATCACAAACATGGACGTGTCTGACAGTCGCTGCAGCAGCAGAGCGGCGTGCACATAAAAATAGTAAAGAGTTGTTGTCCTAGATGACAGATACAAGAATATGGTACAACAGTAATAATAAAAGACACCAATTATGGGGTGGCATGTGTGATCCTGTGTGACTGAAATGACTGTTGATAGGATATGATAACATCTGTAAGCTGCTGTAACTCTAATTGGCACATTAAAGTTTTCTAGATTTCTTTATTTCTGTATAAATTCTAATTCATTTAAAATTCTACAAGCTGTTTAAGCTCCTTAACTATACGGTTGATATCTCCATGATCGACACATCCATACATAGTATTTGTGAGTTTATTGCTTTAAATACTGAAAATAAGAGACAAACATACTAACTAACCCAATAGAGTGGTAAACACATCACTGCATGTGTTGACTTCTTGATTGTGTCATGTGCATTTGCAGCATATATGTTGTCAGACTAATGCAGATGTTTCCTAAATCAGTGCTTTCTTCATTTGCTGTGATTTGAGCTCTCAGGGTCACTACAATTTGCAGCATGTAAGAGATGAACTCACTGCCTCTCCACAGGCCTTCTCCACCAGGGGCCAGCACTCCTTCAGGTAGGCTTCTCTGTATTTGGGGAAGAGGGTGGCGAAGCTGCTCTCCTCCAGGAGCCCGCGGGGGTTGTCCTCTCTGGTGAAGGACGGCTCTTTCCATCCATCAGGAACAGTCAGGAGCTCAGACTCATCCACTGTGTGACACAGACACACACATCAGAGCCAAGCTTCATAACACTGAGACACTGCATAATAACATCAAGGACAGAGATAAACAAACCAGTATATTAGTCGTGACATCCTAACATCTGAGAAGAAGAGCTGCAAAAGGAGCCAAACGTGATGAAAATGATCCTTTACTTATACCGCAGGACTTCCTGTGTGTTTGCAGTGTCTGAACACAGCTAACAGCTTTGGAGGCAAGTGAATTAAAACACTTCTTGAAGATATATTCTCCATGTTCTCACCATGAAATGTGAACACCAATAATAACCATGACGCCAAACATGTAGAAGAATCTCAGCTCATTACTTCCTGTCGCCTTCTGTCGTCGTATATAACTAAACAACTAACACGTTGTTTCCAGTGCACGCAGCTCTCGGTATGTTCCTGCTGCATGCTCCCAGCCGACATGACAACAAGCCGAGCAGCCGCTCACCTCCAGCCCCGGCCCACAGCGGACACGTGTATCTGTGTCACCCCACGGTCTCTGCCACGGTAAAGACAAAACTCACCTTGGTTTTTAGTCTTTTTCGACTTTTTCCCTGTTTGCGTTTCACTCACGCCGTCTCCTGTCGTGGAGGACGCCATTGTTGATGTGAAGCGGAAGTGACGCGTGAAGCGCTGGTACTCAACTAGTGCGCCACCCTGCGGCTGCCTGTGGCTCTGTTAGCGTTGTATTCATATTACAGTGTTGTTTGGCGTTTACCCTTTTAACGGTGATAATGAAAAAGGAGGATTCAGGGTTTTAAAGATCATCAGAATTTCCTCAGTGTACTCAGTACTCACTAAAACTGTTTTAACCCGACAAAGGAGACAGCAGTTATAAGGATGTGTCATTTTGATATTTCTATGCATTGAAGTCCTTTGCAGCGCTGCAGTGAGATAAACACTAACAGAGCTTTCTTCTTATTCAATCTCAAGCAGGTAAAAAGTTGTATTACATAATGGACCATAATCTACCTAAGGTCTGGCCTTTTCGTAGATTAAAAAAATTAATTGACAGTTTCCAATAGTTAATGCAAACAATTCCAACAGGTCACCCAACTTTTTTATATTGATGAGTTACAAACCCTCTGACAGTTTTGGAAATAACTGTAACTGCACCTTCCAAATTTGAATTTGGAGGGTGAGGGTTAGATCATATTGTACGGCAGTAGGTAAGGATGAATGTTACTGTCAGAGGTGTGAGGAAAATATTGTTCGGTCAGGGCTTTACCTAAAACATTAGAATACAACCAGCAGGTAGAAGAGCAGCGCAGTCCTCAGACTAAACCCTATACGGTGCTAATTTGAGAAGGAAGGTGAATACAAAGAAACAAGTTCAACATTTGTGTTGTAGAGAGCAGGGGTGG
>OMNW01034757.1:0-25579 GCA_900303245.1 Selene dorsalis | reverse complement strand
TTTTCTTTTGGTTTTTTTTTTTTTTTTTACTACACATATTTATGTCTTCATAAATGTTTCTTTAACTTTATCTGTGTGCGTGTTTTTATATTTTACATAAACACATTTACCTTTGTACAGTCTTCATCAGGCCCACAGATGTTGGCCAGACAGTGAATATAGAGGGGCTGGCCTCTGGGCATAGTGAACATCTGAATGGAGAACCTGCTGCTCTGCGCCCGGCCGTTGACAGAGAGCCAGTGGAAGGTGTTGTCAACAGGACAGCTGGATCAACGAGACGACCACATTCATCATCACCGTCAATCAGAGCAGATAAAGCAGGTAAAATGTCCAACACACTGAAAAGCCATGCTATACGAAAGTGACAAAGTCTAACTGTACCCATCCAGCAGAAGCACCCCCTGGACAGTGTCCTGTGGGTCGGTGCTCTCAGTGGCCCAGCACGAGTCCACCTGCAGCAGCACGTCTGAGGCAAAAGAGTTGGCAGTCTGCAGGTCCACCTGGAAGAACAGCGTGTCCTCAAGACTCAGGCTTATGACGTCCTTGAAGCTGTGGCTGTACGACGCATCACTGTACAGGGTCATGGTGAGGAACAACTGCAGAGAGGAGTTGAAGGCCACGAGGGAGAGGGATGAGAGCCTGCAAAAAAAGACGACAACTAATTGTGTATGTGGTGAAAACAGCCTGTCTAAGGTTTGCATTGGTTATTAAAGAGGCAGTGTGACCTTTAATGTTGTGAAAAGAAGCAATTAAATCTCCAGCTCTGATGAAAAAGTCATTGGAATTCATGTCATAATGTTCAAGTCCTGGAGTATGTAGAAATGGGATTTGGCTCACCACTCCATATCCATGCCAACTTTAGCGTTACGGACATAATGTCGAGGGTAGACGCACTTCCAGATGACTGTCAGATCCCTCCGGCTGATGGGCTGCTCTTTGGTCAAAGTCACAATCAAAGTGTTTTGGAATTCGATGTGGGTTTTGTTCACCTAACACACACACGCACACATGCACAGCAGCGTTAGTGCCCAAAGGATAAATCCTACAGACTGTGAATGCGTCATCAGGTGAAAATGTGAACTCATCCAGCAGTTTGATTTATGAACAGATATCTGCAGAGTCAGTGACGCTCTTCTGCCGTTTAGTGCTAATAGGTATATGCTGTCATAGTAACTACCTCGTTTTATTTTTTCCCCATTTGAACCATTTAGGGAATGTACAGGAGACTATAACCCAAACTACTCTGCATACCACATGACAGTGAGAAAACGATCTTGCATGGAGACAGATTTACTTCTTTCTCTTCACGACACTTCAACAGCACTTCCTGCCTCTAAGTCACCTGTTGCTAAACAAACCAATCAGAGTCAGGAGAGACTTACAGGGAAGTAAATAACAGAAAAACTACAGAGATGGACTGAGGAGGTAACAGTTTTAAAGGACACACATGTAAATATTTAATCTCGTCACTATGTCAATAATAATTGTGTGAACATGAATATTATATTTCCACTCATGATGACAATAAATAGAGCTCTGGATCAGGACACACTGAAGGACTAGGAAGCCTATATCTGTGTCTTTATCCCATAAGTACACTACTCATCCTTCATGTTCCTGCAAACAATCAGTCCATCACTTCAACTGACCTTTTCTAAAACTTAGCCGAGCAGAGTCACTCACCCTCCTCTCTGTTCCACACTCTGATGATTTTCGTGTGGTGTGGAAGTAATAGAGAGTCTGGCTCTCGTTCACAGTGCACTGCCCATCATTCAGCTTCACATTGACCTCTCCTCCGATGTAAGCGGTCAGGTAGGGTTTAGCTATTCCACCGGTCATCAGTTTGTCCCGGCACTGGCTGTAAAGGCCTTTCTCTGTGTGAAAGCAAGGGTTAAAAGTGAGAGAGGCCAGGTCACACTCATAAAAGACAGTGGCTTAGGGTTAGGATTACATCACTATTAGTGCCCTGCATTCAAGATTTACCTCCACCCAGGAGGTCACATCTTCACCTATCTGTGGCTTTGTGTGTGTGTTTGTCAGCAGGATGATGCAAAAAATACTCAACAAATTAACACCACATTTCCAGCAAACCTTCCTCTACTGTGTGTGTGTAGTCTAAAACACTCCTTGCAGTTGTGTGTTTAGTCAATATAAGGTTTTTGTTAGTGGGTTTACCCAGTTACCAAAAACCCACTTTTACCTGCTCATTTTAGTGGAAAAGGGTAAACTCACAAAAATCTACACACGGATCAACACTTTAAATAAAACATGTTTTTTTGCTTTACTGACAAACCAGACAGTTTGTCCCTGATTTAGATGGACTGCACATTGTTCTACTATTGTAAGTGCATCCACTGAATTTCAATAAAGCAGGTGTCATTGTACCGTTGCAGACTGGATGTGAAGCCACTACAGGCTGGATGAGAGGGCTCACATCATAGTAGCCATGTTGGCACACACAAATAAAGGACCCCAGAGTGTTGATGCACAGAGAATTACGAGGACACAGCTCCATGGATGCACACAGGTCGTGACCTATACAAAACAAACACCACAAGCAAATAGAGTCCCATAAAACAGCACATTATGAACTGATTCACTGTGTTAAGGGAGATGGTTCCACTGACAAGGACATAACTGAGCCAGGCTGAGCTGCCTTTCATCAGCACCTACCATCCCAGTGGATGACCCCATCTACAACTGTCACATGGGTTGCATTCAGGGAGCTGATGTAATCCAGCAGATCTTCAGCAGGGAGGGGCGCCTCCTCCTCGGGTTTAGAAGCATCAAAAGACATGAACAGAATCTCTGTTTTGTCCGGTTCCTCTGCAGGTTCAAAGGTTTCCAGTTCAACACGAGCTGGCTGATCAAAATCTTTCAGCAGCTCCTGCAGCTGAAAAACACACACACGCACCAACATGTGAGGGTTCAAGACCAAGAAGTGGTAAATTCATTCTCGGACTGAAATTACAAATGACCATCACCTCACTGAAAAGGAAAATTGGTTTAGTTCAGAAATTAAATGAAAGAAGTGGTTACATAAAGAAACAGACACAGTTTAATTGAAGTTGAACTCCCACAGAAAAACCCACTGTATGTCCAGAAAGACAAAGGAGACAATGAAATCTGAGCTTGATGCTCTAACATCAATCCACTTCCAAAGGAAAACAAAATCCACAGGACCACGTTTACAAAAATAATATACAGCACAATGTCTGTTTTCATTGTTCCAACACTGACAAATGCAAAAAACATAGGGAGTTATACAAATAGAGAAAGAGAGTCTGACTGTTTCCTGCTTGATGTGAATGCTCATACTATTCAGGCACACAGCAGTCAAAAGCCAATAATCATTGCACCTATTGCCATATATTCAAACTTAACTGCATATAAATGATCTTAATATCTTGATAGCATAAAGGAAAAGCTTACTCTAATGATCACGGTACATATGAATTATAAGAAATAAAAATCCTTACTTTTAACTGCTTACTATTTATTGCTCTCTAGCAATAAAATTGAACCCTTTCAAGCCATTTAGGCTCCTATGAGTGATCCTCACATACTGTGACCTTGGTTTTCGATCTCTCTTATTCTAAAACAAACAAAAGTCCACAGCCATGCCAACAACTCCGCAAGACCGTACTCGATTAATGCTAATGTTAGCATGCTAACACGCTCACAATGACACGGTGACATGCTGATGTTGAGCAGGTATACTGTTCATGATGCAAAGGTGTGGGCATCATGTCACCTGTATAAAATCCTGTCTGTGTTCTCAGGTTAAACTACCTGTTGTGCTTCTCTTGCTGCATTATCTCAAGTCCAGTGTGAACTCTGTTGGAAGAAATTAGAGAGGGGGCACTGAAGCTCCTGGAGAACCAGACCAGCTGTTATCATGGTCACCACTTTGACACTCTTGGTCAGTTCACTGAGTTAGAAACCTTCAGACAGACACTAATTCAGACATTTTAATTGTAATCAAATTCAGTAGCATGGCAAATCTGTTAAGTTGATGAACATTGTCAAACCTTATCTTTAAAAATCTTTCCCATTTTGGCTCTTGGTTCATCCATCAGATCCTCAGGCAGTGACCAGGGCACGACCATGGTGAGACCCACGCTGGAAAAATCTATGTCCAGCTCTACAGCAGCCAAAAAATGGAAATAAAGTGGGTTAGATTCATCACAAACCTAACAGGCTGCCATTTACCACTTTCACTAAATGTACATTGCCTTGATGTCTTGTGAAAGGAGAGAAATAACCCTGAGACTGACCAAGGTCATGAGAAGGTCCTGCAGCCCTTGCATGCAGCTCTGAAGATGAGTTGGATCCTTCAAACCACAGGTGATAATGTTCGGACTCCCAGGGCCCGTCACACTCCTCCCACACATCCAGGATGTAGGTCTTCCCTTCCTCCAGCCCCAACAATCTCAGCTTGCTGTCTGTCAGCCGGCTGCTCTGGATGGTGGTGCCGTTCTCTAAGGACAGCTCGTACAGAAAGGCCACAGCTGAATGCTGCAGGCCACTGGGCATCCACAGGGCTGTGGAGTCGTTGGAGCGGTACCGGAGCTCAGAGACACTGTAAGGTTCTGGATACAGAGAGATTACAGAAACTTTGTGTAAACTGGATACACAGACAAAACAAATACTGATGATCACCATGTGCTGCAGCAATGACCAGGCTTTTATACAGAGCCCAAATGCTTGGAATAAGACGAATAAACTTGACTTAAATAAACTTTTCCAGCTCCTTAGTGATAAAGCCTGATCTGAAGCTGGCGTTTTCTTCTACTCTAACTCTGATCAGAAGCTCAGGTGTTGCATACTGCAGAAAACATCACAGCTTCCTTAGTTCTTTATACAAAAGGCATGGTGGTAGTAGCAGTAGTAGTAATAGTATCCATGGAGACAGATGTTTGATGGCAATGGCAAAGAGTGGCAAGTGGATACTACAGTTTATCTGGAATTTCAGAGATTCTGAAATAGGGTGTGATGGTTAAATTCTTCAAAAAAAATCCAGTATCTAACTGTTCAAACTGCCAAATGTTGTCATTAGTTCTCACCAGCCTGTGGAGGTGATGGGTTTTTATCATTCTACTAAAAAAACTAAAAACAAAAAAACTCTGAGGTTCATTATCAAGTAAACTGTGGGTAGCTGATTAGCATTATCCTTCTGTCATCACACTTTACCTGATGTTGGAGATGATTTGTTTGTTAATATCCGAGTAAAATTCTAATTTCTATTCAACTTTTGAGCACTGACACTGGAGGTGTTTGTCTGGTTTGTGGGGGGAATTTAAGTTGTTCAATATGTGAAATCAGACCATTACACAAGACTAACTATCTCTGACTCATTATCCATCCATGAACTCATGACCTCTGACCTCTGCTCCTAAATCATCTTTAGGGGACAAACAGCATCAGGTCCAGCTTTCTCTCTTCAGACGTTCTGTACCTGCCATTAAGTGACCACTGTGCTTCTTACCAGCAGCAGCATCGCTGTGATCATATTTCTTTCCCGGCTGTCATCAGTGTCAACATTACCTGTGTGTGCTGTGACTGTCTGGACACTCATGACCACACTGTCTCCACACAGAGCCTCGACCTTGGCCTGGTACTGATGGCATGACTGCAGCCCCCCGACAGTGTAGTTGGTCCCGAGCGTGCTGCCCTGCAGCGCCCCCTCATGGTAAACTCTGAACATGGAGATGGATGAGGTGTTCCTCACCTCCCACCTCAGGGTGTAGCTGTCTGGACCAAGCGATGTCTGATGCAAGTCCCAGATCCTCGAGTAGTCTGAGGGTCAGAGAGGACGTGTGTTAACTCCAGTCACTACAGGAATCTATACATTCACAAATCATCTAATCTCAAGTCAACTAATAATGCTTGGTTTATTTTTACATTATATTTTCATGTATTCTACAAGTAAGTAGTGCAAGTAAACAAAACTCTTTTCTACAGTTTAACTAATGTTTTGGCTTTTCAGTGTGATGGTACTTTCTCAAAAGTTATTGAAAATCTCTGAAACAAACTCCAAACGATTTAATACAAGTCTTCAGAACGGTGGCCCTGAGCTCAGAGCTCAGTGTACTCAGTGTAGAGCTCAATGTAGAGCTCAATGCACTGCAGCTCAAGAATAAAAGCACTGCTGTTTTTGTCTGGACTTCATGCAGTGTGTTTATCATGCGAGTCACAACCTAAACTTTGCTAAGATTTGCCAATATTAGCTCCCACATGACTGAAATAACATGGTCACACCTGGAAAATAAAAAGAGATCAGAAAATGAAATGTTGTCAGATATCTGCTCTGGGAGGCTGTGCAGAACTTACCAGAGTTTCCATCATTCAGGACCATCTTGCTGTAGCGAGGCTCCGTCCCTGCCTGACAGACAGTCTGCAGGCCAAACTTCACCCTGCTACAGGGCTGCAGCTCAGACAGGCTGAGCTCAAAGCGGTCCTCCTCATATCTGACGGCCACTTCCTCTGTGAGGTGGTCTGTGCCGTTGAGGTAGAAGGTGGTCAGGAGGAAGTAAGAGTACTTCTTGTTCTCAGGGCAGTCCCAGGCCAACGAAATGCTGCTGCTGTTCCAGGATGTCACCCTGAAGTCCTTGGGAACACCTGGGTCTGGTGGAAAAAAAAGGTATGCTGAAAATGGTCACACATGGCTACAATAGACAGGACTAAGATACTTTTTCAAATTTTGAGCACCACAAATTATTCCTATATCCAGCTCATGCAAATATGTATGTTTATGTAAGCTTATGTTTGCTAACATTGTAGACATGTGACATGAATATGCATCCATCTCTAATCCTGTTAATATATGTTGATATTAAAAACAATGGGATCAAAAGTCAGACACCAGTTTTTCAGGATGTAAATACGAGTCAAAATGAATGTGGAAATTAAAGAGAAAACACACAGTATATAATCATGTATATTATTCAATATTTGCTATTTTAATAAACTTGCATATATAAATAAACTATGCACTTAATTTAATGTATAATATAGATATTTACTGATACACATGACTATTGATCTTTTTTGTATGTTATAAACTGATTTCATATTCATATTTCCCCTGTCCCTCAAAACTCACTAAATACACAACCCAACAACTCCAAAACACTCTCATGGACAAGTTGTGACCTGCATGTTACATGATCATTTCATAGTGTGGTGAATGTGCAGGTCACAACTTGTCCATGAGAGCGTTTTGGAGTTGTTGGGTTGTGTCTTTGATGAGTTTTGAGGGACAGGGGACCTTGTACCATTCACCTCCATTGTGTTCACTGAGCAGCTCATGTCTCTGCCCCACGGATCTCAAAACAACATGCACCGATAATTAAAGGTAATGAACCTACCACTTATGACTATAGGGATTATGGCAATAAGCGAATTTGCCAAAATGTTGAACTATCCCTTTAAGTCAATGACAACTAATGCATTCACCCACCAGTCCATACCAGTGAGAGCAGAGAGGCAGGTGAAGGAGTGAGTGCCAGCGACCTCCACACAGGCCACATAGGGGCTGCAGGAGTCCAGAGCTGTGAAGCGGTAGTGGTTGAGGGTGGTAAAATCCGTGCTGAGTGTGTTGTAGGAGTCAGGTTCAGTGTGGTACAGAGTCACAGCGTGGCTGTTGCTGACATCTGGACTCTTCTCCAGCCAGGAGACCAGCAGCATAGATGGACTCCTGGCCTCCAGTCTGATCGGGGGACGTGTAGTGTGACCTAGGACAAGAGCAAACAATGTTGTGATCATATCAGGGATGCAGAGCTGCACAGGGGGCAGTCTCTCTCCATCCAATTGTGCAAAAAAGAAAAGTTTCCTAAAATACTCAACTCTTCCTTGAAGACATGACACAAACATCAGCCCTAAAAAGCAGCAGTAACCTCACGACACAAATCCTAACCAAGCTATTCCTTCAGAAACTAAGGGCAGGGAAGGTACACAGAAGCAAACACTCTCACCAAAGGCAAGAAAGAAGTCTTCATCCTGATGGAAGAACACTGTGCCATTTTCACATGCAAACACCTCAGTGGGACTGAACAAGTCCAGGAAGCTCTGAAGAGAGGACGAGAGAGCCCAATCAAAACACACAGCATAATGCGTGAATAAAATGTGTGTATGGAAATCATGACTGTTTGTGTATAAAGCTGCAGTCTGATTCTTGTTGTGTCAGATGTACCTTTGTGGCATTTGTTGGATGCTCTAGAGGTTTCTGCTGGCCTCTGGTTTTAGTGAACTTTGTACCTTAGAGTGAAACAAACATGGTGCATTTACTATCCTATAATTATGGAAAATTAAATATCAGACAGGGATAAAGTTAGCATGCTTACGTGGAGAGACTGTGAAAGCCCAGGCCTGGACAGAGCCTCCATACTGAAGAGTGAGCCTGTTCTCTACAGCTGTGTACACAGTCAGGGAGCTCACTCTACCCTCCTTCCTGATGGATTTCAGTGCTGTGCCATTCAGCCATATGTTTCCACTCTTCCTGAAAGAATGGGAAGTAACAGTGAAAGTGAAAGGCCATGTCAGAGTTGGACCTCACTGGTCCTCCTGGATGGAAGCAAACCTCTGCAGCTGGCTGAGGTTTAGAGGAAAGGTTTCCCAAACAGTGGAGGATTAATGTCCATGGTTTATTAGCTACATGTGCATTAAGTCCATCACACACAGGTTTGATGTTCATTTACATTTACTCACACAGGACTCTGAAAATATATTTCATAGAGGGTGGAGGGGTCTGCTTTGGGGAAAGAAACAAAACTGTTCAGACTATAGCATTTCATTAGAGTAGGATGGGACAGATGTCATTAAATAATAACAGTAGTAGTAATATAAGCAGACTATGACAGAACAATATAATGATTGGTAAAAACCCAAAACTGTTGGTACAGGTAACTGCGTTTTTTTAAAATTAAGTTTCACTTGAACGTCTCATCATGAGGCACAAAACGCACTTTATCTGGCACGAGCTACTTGAGCGTTAATTGAATCACTGAAATCTACACAGTGGACGTGTTTCCCGTGTGTTTACCTCTCCAGAGCATCGTCCCTGCTCATCCAACACAGAGAGAAGGAAATATCGTGGCAGAGTCCTGGAAATACAATCAAATATGAAGTTATTTTGTTTATCTGCGAGAAGAACATATCGGATATCGCGTGATTACTCACCTAACGATATAGAATGAGGCACCAGAAAGAAAAAGATGAAGGAAAACTGTAAAGAGTTCCTGGAAATATTACAAATCGATTAATCCGCTGAATAACTCGATTGAGATAAGACTGATGAAGAAAAAAACAGCTTGAGTGTGAATACTCATCTACTTACATGTTCCTCATCATTTCAAAGGAAAGCATGCTGTGTTTACGAAAGTCAGGCTCAGGCAGGAAGCGACAGTCCTAATAAGCTACAGGTGTGTGAGGCCTCGCTCACCTGGCTGAGCTGAACTGAAGCCAGAGTCAGAGGGCGGGAACAGAAGAAGAGGAGAAATTAGCTTTCTCCTCTCTCACCGTATTCGTTCATCTTTATTTATACCGTATTGAAGCTTTTTTCTTTTTTTTTTTAAATTTATAGCCTACTGTCTGTGATTTCAAATTAAAAATAATAATTATTGGATGGACTGGGCTATTAATATTATAAAGTTAGTTATCTTATCATAGAAACTAAAGGTTGATAAATAAATTATTCACAGAGAAAATAAATAAACGCAAGTAAGAGGCTATATTAGTATTATGCTACTCAAGGAAAACTGCACAATATCTTATTTTCATTTGTGTTTAAAAAAAATCTTAAGATTTATTGACATTTATTAAACTGTTCAATAATCAAATTTTGATTACTCGCTGACGTAATAAACTGGTTGCTATGGAGAACGTATGAAAGAAAGTCGGCCCAAGTTCTAATCCATTTCTTTCTGTGTTCAGGAGAGACGAGATTTCACTCGACGATTTCTGCAGATTTCAAGAAGCAGTCGACGCCAGACGGAGCCACCTCGACGACCACTGACCCCAGCTTTATCGCAGAAAATGTGAGAATTTAACGAGTGTAACAGCTTTTAAACCATTTTATATAAAGTCGTTTTAATGGAGCCTCGACTCGACTGTCGAGGAACAGAATGTTCACGAAGGAAGCTAACTGTTCAGTGGCATGGTGTTAGCCTAAAATATATATAACACGTGGCCTCCATCTTAACAATGACAGAGTGGAGTTGTTTACTACTAAACAAAATATTCCAAATTGCACCAGTTTATACTCAGCCTTGCTGGTTTTAAAGATAATTTAAGTAGTGCAGGTTTGATTTAACAGTGTCATGTGTTTTGGAGCACTAAATACACAGACATAGACATATTCAAAAGTTAATAGGCCTTCATGCTGAGTAGAGAAAGGTTTGACAAAAGGATCATTGGTATCAATATTGTGTTGAACTGAGTCATGTCTCATCCTGAACTGTGTGTTCATGGTTCCAGATGTGTCCCCTATCACGTCACCTCCAGGACCACACCTACTGGAGAAGGTCCAGCACCGTCACCAGCAGGGTGAGACACCTTCAGTTCAAAAGTGTGTGTCCTCATGCACTTTAGTTAAGAGTCAACTGTGATCTGAAATATCATTTACAACAGTAGCTTTAGTTTTGTGTAGTATTTTTTATACCTCATATATATATTTATACCTTTTTAATGACTGTAAATATAAATGCCCATAATTTCAGTGCTACATACTGTAAAACGCGTGAAGGAAAGTCAATGACTGCATGTGGCAGAAAACTGATATGTTTGTGATGCAAGGACAAATGAACAATGAAATGTTACAGTGTACAAATGGTCTGAAATCAGTTTGTCAGGTGTTATTTGAAGTCCTTTAAAAACAAAATGTCATGCAAATAATTAAAAAAAAATAGTGCAACATAAATAGGGAGGCACTTTTAAAAAGGCTTTTTACACAAGTAGAAGAGGCAACAGGTGCCACAGTTGACCTGTTAAACTATGGTGCATTCAAACGGGAGAACAACTGCAAACTCTTTCATTTGTTTCTATACAAGAAGTTTATTTGCATTTATCCTGAAGAACATCAAGTCTAGTTTTACTGAGAGACCAGTGGAAATATTAGATAGATATTAGTCTGGCAAAGCCTCCAACCTCCATCACTGTGGATGGTGCGCTACTGAGCTGTGAGCTCCTGCCAGGATGTCTACACCACTGTGGACTGAATTCTCTGCCCTCCACCATGTTCAGCAAAGGTAAGATTTTCCATCACCGATGAATAGGGGAGGACATAAAGGACCATCCTGAGTGTCGTCCTGCAGCCTGATCACCCCACAGGAGCAGCCATCAGCTGCTTCCCCTCACCTCCTGTTGTTCCTCCTGGGAGCAGCTGTAACATCTGCCTTCAATCTTTCTAGTTGCAGCTGACCCACTGACTGTGTCTCCTTTCAGGTCCTCATGCGTTGCCCAGATGACGGTGTACGTGTGAGGACCGTGCGTTTGGTTCCACCTCAACCTGTGCGATCAGTCCGGTTGGTCCAATCAGCCTGATCAGTGAATTTGAGGAGTTACTGCTGTACAGAGGTCGGTGTGTGTCGCTGTGTGATGACTGTTATAGATAGAAGTGTGTGTTGTAGTATGTCTGATCATCTGCTGTCAGTGAGTGGGCTGTAGCACCTCACTCTTTGGTTGAGGCAGTAACTGACACATCTCTGATCAAGTGAGTCAGTGTGTTGTCTTAAACCAGATCCAGAGATTACACACAGTGTGTGTATTCCCTCACAGCTTCATATTATAATTCATAAACTGTTTATGATGTAACAGAGGTGGAGTTTAATCGATGGGAACTTCTGTAGCACCCTGCTTTGAACATCCAACAGGTGGCTCTGAGTAATTACACAGTTTACTATGGGAGTGCTGCAGTGTTTCCCTGTAGACTAATTTAAAGTCAGTGTTTATTTCTATGTATGATGGTAATAATGTGTAATAATGTTGTGTATAGTTGAGAGAGATTCTGGCTGCTGCTGTAACATCAGTGACTTCAGCTGAACTCTTGTGACCTTCTACCACTGCTCCTTCACCTCCCCCTCTGTCTATCCAACAGGCAGCTCAGAGCAGGAAGCGGCCAAGGGAGAGACAACCCCGCCAGGCCGCTGCCGCCCCATTAGACCAGAGCCCCAGCCCTGAGCCCTCCACCTCCACCTCGGCCCCGCAGGTGAGCATTGCAAATATTCACACACGTGCTGGTTTTCACCTGCCTCCTGTTTTTCTGTTGGTCACAACCATACACCACAAACACTTCTCCCACCATTGGTGCAGCTGAACCAGTCTGACCCTCCTCCTCTGCCTCTAAACTGCAACAGGTCCAGCCCAGGCGTCTCCAGGAGCCCGAGGACGACAATGTCATGTCCTTGCCCCTCTGATCTGCCCCCTTCGGTCCCCAGCCCAGTGGTCTCTCTCGCCCACTGCTTACAACGCAGTGGCGGACATGGTGATGGGCTGGCTGACAGACTCTCCATACAGCTGGGAGATGTGAGGTGTGTGTGTGTGCACTCCAGTTCTGGAGATTCAACAACATATTGGTGAAATGAATGGGTTTCATGGCAAATAATGTCTTATTTAGAGGCTGCATTGTCGATGCCCCAACAACTCCCGTTATATGGATATATGCAGATCGTGAATCGTGAGTGGATCTAAATATCTTCCGAAGGACTCCGAGTTACAACAAAGTTGTTCGGGTGAGTAAATGAACGTATTTTATGCTAGAAATAAGGTCCAGGTTGCAAAAAACACAACTTCTCCTTTAAATGAAACAAAGATTTTTGGTCATGTTCTTACTTTCTAGTGTCTGTGCTCCCTCCTCATGCACTGTGGAGCTTTAGTAACCGTCTGCTGTCTCTTCCTCAGGACAGGAACTGTGGGCTGGGTTCCTGCTAGTGGGGTCCTGTCGCTGTGCAGCACTTTGGGTGTCATTTGGATGGTGAGCAGTATTCAGATGTGGTGGTTCGCCTCAGGACCCTCTCCCCTTCCATTAATGTCCTTGGCCGTGGTAAGCCCCCAGGTCCTCTTCCTGGCACCGTCCTCTCTGCATGCAGTTGTGAATTGATGGACCTGTGGGGTAAAATGCTGTGTTCCTGTTGATTAGCAGTTAACGTGTCATTGGGTTAGTAGGTTTTAATCTTCCTATTTAATTGTTGTGTTCTGTTTTAAATCTATTTACGTCTTTCTTGTGGCCTCTTTGTTGATGAGAGTTGGTAAGAGGTGGGAGATGGAATTGTTTTTCATTCCTAAAATTTTCACAAGGGGTGGACATGTCCTCCCAGTCTCCCCCCATGATTTCCACCTATACAAATGCATGATTTACATAAACACTCTGGCCTGATAAGATATTCAAACTTAAAATACTGACATATTAACATTGGTATAAGTGAAATTATCAGTGTGAAGACTCAGCTTGGTAATGGCTTCTTTAATCATTCATTTTGTAAGTAGTGAGTATGTAGTAGGCAGCAGGGAGAGACTGGAGCTTCTTATCACAGGGGGAAGTTGTCACACTGGTCATCATATCTCCCCTGTCCCAAAGTTTTTTTTAGCTCTTTGAGTGACTGTCATCTCAGGTGAAAACAATTTTCCTTCCTTCCTTTCAAAAAGTGCAAAATCCAGATTCTACAATTTATGTAACAAGACTTTGATAAGTAACAACCTTCAGTGATATTGCTTTTGCACAGAATGTAGGAGAGTACATGTGTATATAGATACCTAAACCTGTAGTCCTGAAGTTAGCTTGTGATATAGTCAGATTTTACATGCAATGAGCCCCACAAGTATAGATAAGCGGGAGGTTATTCATAACACAGGTTTAAAATGTGCACAATGTGACCAAGGCTGTTATCTAAAATGGTTAAAAAGGTATTTTTCATTTCAGCTGGACTGGGTTGTACATGCGGCCATAAAAGGGCTGAAATACACATATTCATATATGAATAAAAAGAATACATATATGTATTCTTTTTAGTCTCATCAGTGAAGCAGTTAAACTCTGTTTTTACTGTAGCTGTGTGTGTTTCCTGCTGAAAATGGTACCAGGATTAATGAAAGGCTCTTTCAGCATGAGGTCAGGGCTATACTAAAGGTTTCTAGGTGGATCAGCACATGGAGCTAATTCACTGTGTAGAAAATGGATCAGTTGTATGTCAGGCACAGCGAAAGTGACCAAACCATCAGAAGATCAATACTTGAGCTCTGTTCCCTGAGAGATAGAAAAGCAACTTCATCACAGACACAGAATTTTCTAAATAAAGAACGCAAGACTCCAATTAGCAGAAGACGGCTGTGTTGTTGCAGTCTCAGAGGACCAGGCGCAGAAGCCACTTCTCAAGAGGGGGAGTAAGGCCAAATGCTTGGGGTTGGCTAAGAAATAACAGCAGTTCACAGCGGAGGGCTGGAAAGAGGATCTGTTTACTGATGAATCCAAGTTTCAAATTCATAGCAGAAAAAGAAAAGCAGATAAACAGGAGAATAATACCACAGGTAATCACACCAACAGTTAAATGACATTATGGGGTGTGGCTTTTCAGAATTTGCAATATTTTGCAAAACTAAAACGAAACCACATTTTAATTCATAATCAAAAAGGATATCTGTTCATCTATTTATCCATTCATGACAAGCTGACTAGCATGCTAACTTCAGTAGAAGAAAGGATGTCCCTTGGATGTTCATATTCAGTGTTTTATAAGAAAACAACAGCCTCATCTAGAGGAAATTACAATTGAAAAAAATGTGTGTAAACATCTGACACCTCAGAATTAACTGTGGAGCTCATGAGGTTTTTACCCTTCACTCCTTCATGAGGCCTGTTGCATGCCTTATTCTCCTTTACCTTTTGTGTGTGACTTTGTGATTAAATTAAGCAAAGGAAAGACGACTTGTCCTCTATTAGCGGTCCTGCTCTAGTGTCCAGTTCAGGGTCTACTGGACGTCACTCAGCCATCAGACAGAGCAGCTTTTGTCTGATAAATCTTAATAAGCAACCAGCTAAATTGGAGTCACAAGAATGCACTGTCTGTAGAGTTGGAGACTGCAGCTTGTGGGGGTTGCAACTTTTCTACCTCATTCGGGACATAATTCAAGTCAAATCATGATCTGAGCGCCAGGGTCTGGGGAAGTAGTGTTCTAAGGCAATATGGAGAGCTGGCACTGTTTGCTGCTGCTGTGCACACTAAGTTTAGTGCTGGCCTCTGGAGAGGAGACGAAAAATGATGATGACATCGACCTTGTCAGCTTCCTGAGAAGTATCTACCCTGGGCTGCTGGTAAGAGACGAGCCGTTCGTCATCAACCGCCACTTTGAGATAAACTCCTTCAAGGAGCTGGGACGCCCGGAGCTCCGCTCAATCACAGAGCAACCCAAGGACGAGCCAGTCAATCGGGATACAAATGGGACACCTGGACCTGTGGTGTTAACCAAAGATGGCCAGATCAAGGGGATTACAGTGGAGAAGGGTCATATATTCTACGGGATACCGTATGCAGACCCTCCTGTTGGGGCCTACCGCTGGAAGCCCCCCAGACCGACGAGTCCTTGGCCGGGGATTTATAATGCCTCCTTTCCAAAGGCAGCATGCATGCAGGCCTGCAGTGGACCCATCACAGAGGAGTGTCCTCGATTGGTAAGGAAATTCTCACTTGTTTGCATTTTTGTCTTCATATTTCACATTAGGAAACATGTTTTCACTTTTGGTGTGGCACAAAGCGACTCAGACTAACAGTAAAACCAACATTAGAGATGACACTTGCTCTGACAGAGGAATAGAGCTTTGGAAATATAAACTTCCTCAAAGTCAAGGACATTATGGAGACATGAATCTAGTTGTTAGTGTTGCAGTTACAGAATCACCAGTATATTTCAGACCTGAACCATGGATGCATTACAAGAACTGGACTGTGGCATCTATTCATTCCAATTAAAGTTGATCACCCGATGCATACCAACGGTGCGTCTCTCTTGCTTTGGTTTGCTGTCACATGCACACTATTGTCTCTCACTACAGGGACATAGACATTCCAGTCCAACCTCCTCCAACACACAAAAAGTCCAATATGTGGATTACGTATGAAGTTTCAAAAGGTCTAAATTCTGCTGCCCAGCACTTGCAGGAACCATGCAGGATTTAAAAGTAGCATGCTTTATACACTTTTAGCCTACTATATTTTTTAAAGGTTTTTTTTTTTTTAACAAGGTAGATGTCTGTGCTCTTTGATTATAGATCAGATCTACATTAATACAGAGAAAGTATCTAAACCACAGTCTACAGAGAAATACACAGTCTGTATTCAGAAAATGAGCTTTAAAACCAGCCAGTAAGGACTTCTGTAACTTTGTGATGTCACAGCAAAGCAGTCTGCAGACTCTCCTCTTATTGGCTGACGTGTTGTTACTAGAGCTCCAGAGAAGCCTGAGAGCACACAAAAACTACACTGAGATGGTTTTCTGTTCTTAAAACCACAAATATATCTCATGGAGCAACACATTACCCATAATCTTAGATGACATGTTGGCAGTGACTCCAGTGGACCTGTTTATGCACACATGGGCATTTTATGGCCGCCCCGTGGGCAATCTCAATCTGGCCTGTGATGTCCTCAAATGAAAAAAAAGAAAAAGAAAAAAGAGAGGAAAATGCGGATGACTAAAATGACTGGTATGTGACTCGATTCCAACAGAGGGCGCTGTCTAAATTTAGATGGGATTAAATGCCACAGCAGAAATGTGAGTTTGTTTGTTTGTTGTTAAAATTATTAGCCTAAACTAAAGTTTAAGTTATCTACACATATAAAACAGTCTCACAAAATCAGAACATAAAAGCATTTGACTATACTGTAATAATCATGAATCTGTTTAAAAGTCATGCCTGTGAATATTATTTTCTTCATTCTCTGATGCAGTCATGTCCTTAATGGTCAGTTAATTAAGTTTTGATAATAGTAAAACAATATGTCTTGAGTCCATATTTATAACATAATACAGTGTGTTTCAATAGTGATCTGTGGTGAATAATCAGACAACTCACAAGATGTTTAGGCTGATTTAAAAGTTGATAATGCATTGGATTGTGTTATGTGAGTAATCTTTTCATTTAACCTTACGCCAGATTAACACATATAGCTGCAAAGAATCAGGATTTTCTGACAGAAAGTTATTGGTTTTTGAAACAAAAACTGGGCTGGAAAATAGCCTGTTGTAAAGCAACCATGTCGACCAAATTCATGTAGTTTAACACGATTCAGCAGCACAATGTATTTCATGTTTCAATTTGATTTTCAATTGTGTGGCCCTTCACTTACTTTATCTCTCAGTATGGCCCTCTAGAAAAAATAATTCCCCACCCCTGTGTTTACGACACTGTCGTACAAAGAAGACAAAACATGAAGGTGGAGAGGAGAAAAGAGGAAAAGCAACATTAGTGTATATTAATTCAAACAGACTATATCTGACAACATCAGTGCTTATGATTAATTTACACAAACACTGAGGATTATTTGTAGCCTTTCTCTTACACCTAGGACTGAATAAAAGATTGCTATTGATTTGTGTCTTGCTTCTATAAAGGTGAGTGAGGACTGTCTCTACCTCAACATCTTTGTCCCTCTGGATGTGAACTTCAGCTACCCTCTGCGGAGCCCACTGCCCGTCATGGTTTGGATTCATGGAGGGGATTTTATCGCTGGTTCTGCCTCCAAGCCGCTGTATGATGGGCGCTTCATCAGCAACTTCACCCGGACTGTTGTTGTAAGCATGGAGTACCGACTGGGTAAGAAAGTTTGGTGGTAATGAGCCTCCTCCAGTGCATAGTCATTTAGGAAAACAAACTTATCTGTATATTCATGGTTATTGTGTTATATTATGGATGAACTTCAGCACTGAAGTTGGTTGGTTGAATGTAACAAATAAGTATGTCATGGAAGACATTAATCACTTTAGTTAAAATAATGGAGTGTTTATTGTAGGTTGTGTGTGTGTTTGTGTGTGTGTGTGTGTGTGTGTGTGTGTGTGTGTGTGAGACTGGATAACGTGTTGGGTAATTACTCTGCTTTCCTGCAAGACTGAAAACAGTGGCCATGATATCTGATGGTAATTTGAAACTTGGGGGAAATTAATGTCTTGCTGGAGACAATTATGTGTCACTGATCATCTGAATTGATGCGTGACTTAAGGTGCGTTTGGATTCCTTGTGTCGGGCAAAGATCCTCACACCTCAGCAACAGGAAATTATGGGATCTTGGACCAGCAGGCAGCTCTTCTGTGGGTCCAGAGGAACATTGCTGTGTTTGGTGGTGATCCCAGCAAGGCAAGCAGACATGTGCACACACACACTTTTTTGATTAGCTGACTGTTTTCTGAGCAATTGAATAAGTGAAGTAGATTTCAGATAAGCACTAAGAGGGGCCTAGCTGAGAGCAGGGACTGCTCTGTTGTGACATCACAAAGTTACAGTCACCTTGACACAACATAGACCTTTACAAGTTAATATACCGCTATGAAGCATCATTTCCGGTTAGTAAAACCTTGCTCAAAGCCATTACAGGCTAAAGGATATTTGAACTTGGAGACAGTGGGACACACCGTGATGTCCCTGTTGCATTTCATTCTGTTTGACAAATTCCATTTTGACAAACTGCTGACAAAACAGCCACAAAAAGTCACAGCTCACAGGATTCCTGGGTACTGACATCTGCACAGATTTAACTTCATTCCTCTTTTTGTTAAAATATAAAGTTGCCATCGTGTCATGTGTTGTGTGTCAGGTGACAATATTTGGAGAGAGTGCAGGTGCTCAGTCAGTGAGTCTTCACTTGATGATCCAGAGCAGTAAACCTCTGTTCAAACAAGCTGCCCTGCAGAGCCTGCCCTTCTCAATCCCTCTGAAGACCAGGTGAGTCGATACTGGTTACTGATGATTCCACACCATCTCTGCCTGAGCTCAAAAAAATATGATGTATAGATCATTTGCCTGACTTTCCTTGGCTTCCAGAGTCAAATGAGAAGATACATTTTACCTCAATTTTTAAAGCTCTTTAATCATTCAAACCTTTCAGTTATTTCCCATCATGCCAAGGGAGAAGACATCAGTCTGACATGCAGTTGTGTTTTTCTGTATCTCTTTCTCAGGCATGACGCCCTGAAGCTGGGAAAACACTTTGCTAAACAGACCAACTGCTCTGTGAGCGACATCGTCTGCCTCTTGTCTCTCACGCCACAGGCTGTCCTGACCGCCCAGATGAAAACAAGTAGGCTGCCACAAACACCAGCCTACGCTCCCCCAATTTTAGAGCACCTCTTCGGGCTGCCCACACAGTTACATAATACAGCACGATGTAGTGTGCTTATCTGCAGAAGATGATGAAAAACATTATTTTTATCTGGAGCTGTGTCATTGGAAAACAAAATCATGAAAACAAAGGAGCACTGAGCCTCTAAAGGGGCAATTAGAGAGATTTTACTGCCTCACAGCACAGAATGACTGTAATACATCTACAGGGCTGACAGGGTTATTGATCGGTATCACTGACTCAGTGATGGCATCATCAGTTCCTTGTCTGATCCCAAAAATGTGGAAGAAAAACAAACTGGTGACTACACATCTCTGCTCTGCGGCCTTAAGAAAAACCAAAATATCTAACCAGGAGCAGGTTTAATGTGACAGTCTGCTCAGTGTTCTAAAACCCAGACTGCAGTTTTGATGTAACTGAGGTGTTTCTGATCTCAGGTTCGAAGATCGTGAACCCGTTCAGGTTCCTGGAGGTGTTCGAGACGTGGGGTCCATATATCGATGGGGAATTAATAAAAGAACAGGCTGTCACTGCCTTCCAGAAGGGCCACTGGCAGAAAGAGAAGCCGCTGCTGCTGGGTAAGACCCAGAGAGAGGAACATGATGTCTCTGGTTCAGTCAAATGTACTTTACTTAGATTTTGAAACATTTGAGTGTCTTTAGTTTCTGCTGCTTTATATTACTGCTCAGCTACACTTCAGAGGGAAACATCTTATTTTCAACAACTCCTCCAACCTGGTTGCTATAACAACAGTCATGATTTGGTTAGGTGCAGGAAAATATGTGATTTTGGTTAAATTAAGAACTTACTCAATATTAGACGAACTTGGTTGGCATGGTTACAATCAGCAACATGGTTAACTTAAGCAATGTAAACTGCCACTCTCCCATGGGAATCGAACACCTCTCTCCTGTGTCATATTCATCCAGCCAGCACAAACTATTCCTCATAGGGACTTTGTCTCTAATACCACATCAGTGGATTTTTCCCTTTCATTTCATAATTACTGCGACCAGTAGAGGGCACCTAGCAACAGAGCATAACTATGGGCCATGATAAGCGTCTGAACAAAAGATTTAGGACAGTCTCTGTGAATTTTATCCATTTGCATTTCATTCTGATAGCTACAGTTTCCTTGCAGATCCAGATTTCATACAAAAAACTATAATGAGCTCATCATATACATAGGTAAATGAAATGAGTAAGGAGAGCATTGGGCCTGGGTGAAGAACAAAGAGCAGACATGCAGACTACTACAGAGCAAACTGGCAAACAATCAGGGCCTGATTAAAGCTTCCACTTCTTAACGGCTGATTAAAATGATTAAATTATAAAGTATTATACATTTTATTAAATTACAAATGATTAAATTATTCAAGAATATGAGCCTTGAAAAGATCATTTCAACTGATGTATTGAAGGAATGATTCAGCATCTCAAGACGTTTCTTCCCCTGTCTGTCAGACAGCAGCTGGTTAGCTTAGCATGAACACTGGAAAAGCAGTGAAAAATCATTCAGTGAGCGCAACTAAAGCTCACTGATTAGTTTGTAGTATCTGTTGCTTTAACATTATTTAAAGAAGGTTTCTACACAGGGCTGTTCCTAAGAAGGTAATAATGCAAGAGGCATTTCAAGTACCGTAGTTAAAATGACACTAAAATGCTGTTACACATTAATGCATTTATGATAATATTAATCAGTTCATATACATTTCATTCAGGCCTTGTCAGGGTTGATCAATGCACAGATGATCATGTTAATTCTCGGGTCTTCTATAGTTGTAGTGGGTGTTCCGTCACCTGCTGCATCCTGTCCAGTCAGTTTAAAATACAGCATTTCCATATCCACAGTATTTATTAAAGCAAACACTGTGTTACCATCCTCAGTTCTCCTTAATGTTAATGCACCAAAACAGTAAAAATATAGTTCACAAGTCCCAGAGACTGTGTTCAAATCGAGTCTCAAAAGTCTTTTGAGGATGAGCCTCAAGTCCCTGCGTATACTTACCCACCCAGTTGCCTGGTTTAGGGTGGGTGATCACATTCATTACAAACATCAAAGCATGAACTACAATTCATCCCTTTCTCTCTTTTTTATTACCATTAACAGAAGTTATTACCATTAACATTAGTTAATGCTAGTCAGTCACTGTTGCCTCTGGCCAATGTAACCACCCTCTCAGCTGTTTGCTTTCTGCTGGACTCCCTTTGGTTTCCATTATAATGTAACTTGATGCAGACGTTCCCAAGATCATTACAAAGCCAAGAGAAAAAAAACACTGAAAACTACTGACTTTGAAACTAAGGACCCTAAAGATGAAGTGGAAGCTGTGACTGTGGGAGTAAAATCTCCCACAGTCACAAAGACATAAAATTTTAGAGACAGTTAGACATCAGAGTAGTTGAGTGAATGAGCAACATGAGGTCTGCAGCCAACACAGAGCGCTTCATGTTTGTTTCCTGTCCTGCAGGCACAACCTCAGAAGAAGGGGTGATCTTTGTCTATGGTGTCTTCAGTAAGCCGGTCTCAGCAGTGGAGTGCACTGTGTACATTACAGCCATCTTCAAACAACATGCTCTGAGGATCCTGCACAAGTACCTGCCTCTGTACAGGGATGCTGATCGCAGGGACATGCTTGCTCAGGTAAGAGGCGCTCAGCTCACCTTCCTCACAGCTGCTGCTGCTGCATTTCACAGCTCTATCTCTTAATTCACAGTACAGGTGTTTCTAGTCACATATTACTCCCATACCGGTGTACTAGGATACAATACCAATGTACTTCAAAACATTCAAATACTCACAAGTGAATGTTTTAATGTATATATGTGATCCACAATGACAAAACCTAATAACTGAAACAACCTGGTGAATGGACTGACTGACTATTGAGTCCATACTGTTGAGAACCACTGGTCTATAATGTCTCTGATCAATATAAAATTAAACACAAGACACTAACACTGTTTGCTTTGGTTTGCAAATTCAGATCAAAGCATCCCACAGAGCCACTAGCACATCTTTAGACAATGTAGAAATCTCTGAGGCTCAAAGATGAGGTACTAAATGTACTCAACACTGCAGTTCTATGGGGATTGACTTCAGTGACTTCAGTACAAAATGGTTTTGGTCTGCAGGTGGTGAATTTTTCATATCTTCAAGTTTTTAAGTATGCCATAATTGAGAGCAAGGCTACTTTGAGTGACAGGCAGCTGAACATATGGATGCCACAAGCTGATATGTGTGGAGGTCTTGGTGCAGGTGACAGTGACAGTGGGACTTTGAACTTCATAACCGCCCTTCAGAAACCTGTTGGTGATGTGATGGAAGCTACATTGGTCTTTATTTACAGTTTTTGCTGTAGACCCAGCCCACATAAACTAGTTTTATCCCAGCATGCTCATGTTCTGAGCTCTGAGTATCTACCATCAGTGTGTATTGGCTCAGGAGTGAAGCTTCCCTTTTCAATACAAAGTGTAAGGCAGCAGCATCACTTAACTACAGGGGGCAGGAGGTGACCCTCCCAGACATATTTAGTATTCAGTCAAAGCTCACGGTGCAGTGGGGAGATGGTAGAGTCACAACCGAAGTGCGACCCTGCACACACACGCACACACCTCGTGCATCTCTTTAAAAAGGGCACTTCTCCAGAGGAGCAGTGGGGGGTCAGCACAAATGCCACAGAGCACAGCTGTAGACTCAGGTTGGCCAACTTTGGCAATATTGCAACGGAAATGTCAAAATTGTGTTCCATATACTTTGTAAAGAGGGCATGTGCTTTTTATTCACTGATATCAAACTAACTACCTTTCTTCAGACATGCTATTCAAAGCTCAAAGTTTGGCTGCTTAACAGAGCCACTTCATGCTGCTGGAGTTTCGACCTCTACAGTTCGTGTAGGCAAAAAAAAAAAGAAAAAAAGATAGAAGCAAAAATTACTGACGCAAGCTACTTTTGATCAGGTCAGACTGAGGCAAATTGCATGTAATTAATGTCCTAATGGATGTGGCTTTTGTTTGATCTCATCATCAGCTGGCCTGTGTGGTGGCTGTCATTGGGGGATGTGCAGAACATCCCTCCAGAATAAAAGCAGCTGTCTGTGCTCAGAAATAGTAGCCTGTGTGATGAAAAAAAAAGAAACAAAAAAAACGACCTTCATATGAAGAGATGAGTTTTGCTCCATAATTATCTCGTACTCACGGACTGAAAAGTGAACACTCTGACACACCCAATCACACATATGCATTAATAACTACCCACTGAGTTGCTGTGTGAGGAGGATGGTCATGCATGGATCGATGTCACGCCCAGCCGGAGCTTGGTTCGTGATGAGGACTCAGCTGTTTGGTTTCTCTCCAGTCTCTCCATGTCTAATGGGTTTGAGGGGAATTGTAAACAATTGTTTTCTTTGGCTGCTGGGGTCGGTTAGTTGAGAAAAGCGGCCACAATTCAGGCCACTTAAGGAAAGACTCAGTGTGCATGTGTTTAGGCTACACTCAAGCATGAGAACCATCATCTGAGTCTGTCACCTTGTGTTAAAGTCCAGAATCACTACCACTCTCCACGGGACTTAACTTTCCAGACTTCAGTGCTGCCCCTCATCTTTAAAAACACCTCCTCCACTGGCCTACAGAGGGAGCTACAGTTCCAAGTTGTCTACACTGTGGCCATGATGGACCACATTTTTCCCTCCATCATCATTTGTATGGGTGAAACATGTGGACCACCTGGAGTCAGGGAGTTTGTCTGTTTGAAATGCAGCCTGTCTGCTCCTGCTAAGAATCGACTCGTCTCTCATGAACATCTACAGTGACAGGAGAGATCCGCTGAGGAATCATAGATGTAGTACAAGACAGAGAGGGCTGGCAGAGGAGGAAACACTGGCTGGGTGATTTGGAGGCATATGGCATTGTATTAATGAGGGCAGAATAAATATTACTAACACTTCTTACTATATTGTATTCCAAAGCAGCACACACTGCAGCCTCCTGAATTATAGAGTCATAAAGTCAAGAGCAAAGAGTTTTAACAAAGACAGCAGTAGAGGGTTTGGTCACAGGCATGTTGTATAAGACTTCATTAGTTATAGCAAGGTGCTCCTGACACTTAGGCATCTGATTGTAATACATAATTTCATGGTCTAATGACCCATTCATTGATCATTACCAAATATGAACAACCGCAAAGTGCCATATAGCCCACACCGTGGCCTTAAAGCCACGGTGCAATGCCCCCCCCCATCCATCCAGGGCAGGACAGGCCCCAGGGCAACACCCCTGTAGGCAGTCCAGACTCAACTCCTGGCATGGAGGGCCCCGCCATGAGGAAAATGCTGGAGCTAGAAGGTAAAAAGAAAGCAGGATAAAATCAACCTTAAAACTAGTTAAAAATAGTAAAGTGTAGTTAGGATCAACACTAAAGAAATTTAAAAGGCATAAGATAATCTTTTTAAAACAGTGTCCTAAAAAATCCTAAAAGCCACCTGAGATCTAAATTAAATACCATAAATAACTAGTTAAAAGTAATGACATGAAGTAATAAATTACATACTGACATCTCAACATGTCACAAAAACGTCTCACACTCAATGTCTCACTGCTCATGACTGAGCACCAATATTTGCCAATACTGAGCAATAGGTGACATTTTATACCCGTGAAATGATAAGATCACTGGAAATTAAAGAGTGCGCTATCAGCTAGGTTATCAACTGGTTAGCTTAGGCTAAAGTTGCAAACTAGCTAACATAAGGTAGTTAAGGCTAAAAATAAGATGTATTTTGGATGTATTTTATCCAAACATTACTAGTTGTAACTGATAGTGACTTAACTACCGTAATTTCTGGACTATAAGACGCTACTTTTTTCACACGCTTTGAACCCTGCGGCTTAAACAACGATGCGGCTAATCTATAGATTTTTACGGGCTAACGGCCTCCAGGGGGCGCTCTAGCAAGAAGCGCAAGAGCGAGACAGACAGACAGGCCGGATAAATAATGCGCCGAGGAAGACGCTAGTTTGATTGAAACCATAGACTGTATATAAAGAAGATGGAAAAAACATCAGTGTGAATCGTGCATTCAAATTGGCACTCCGGGTTGAGTGGGAGGCTTGGATGACCAGCGGTGAGAAATCATTAACCAAAACTGGCTGCATGCGAAGAGCAACTTTTGCTCAAGTCTGCCAGTGGATCCTGACAGCGTGGAGCAGTGTGAAAAAATCCACGATCACCAACGGGTTTCGAAAGGCTGGACGATGAA
>OMNW01034756.1:0-31383 GCA_900303245.1 Selene dorsalis | reverse complement strand
ATCCATACACCCCCACATACATGACTGACGCCACTGACTTACACACCTCATACCTACATTTATTTAGTTTGCTTTGCTGACCTTAAATAAACATATACTTCATTGGCTTTGCACTGCTTCTCCGACTGGGTCATGACATTAGCATCAGCTGAACTTTAAAATGTATTTTTTTTTTGCAGAATATGGATTTCTTTCCACATCGCTCAAATTTGAGATCAACAACAATTTTTTTGGCAACTTCCCTAAGACCACCTTGGTTGTCAATACCCGCAGCTTATTAAGACTCATGGTTGATGAAGTATAAAGTGTGACAAAGAGGATGAATAGGTCAGTAACAGGACTTTCACGGGGCATCACTGTTTGGTTGTAAGACTACACCACCGCCTTAGATAAGTGTATGGTAACCATGATGACCAAGGTCCTCTAAACTTTACCTTTCACAGGTTTCTTGACCTTACCACATAGTTTTGTGCCTAACCTTAGACTAATGTACCTGACCCCAGTGATGATCCAACTGACTATATCCCAGGTTAGGGATTCATGGTCTAGATGGAGTTGTGAAGTGCTAAAATCACACATCCAGAAGCTGAGGACTCACATCATCATTCATTGGTATTTATATCTCCGCTTTGTTGCCAGTGAGGGAAACTTCAATAATTTTTGTGACTTAAATAAATAAACAGGAAATTAGAAGTTGTTTGTATCTGCCAGATGAATAGAAGTCCAATATTTGCTTGTTTTCGGACTGTATCCTCTCCTTAGGGGAATATCAGGCCCTGTTTTGCCGGTTGGTGTAGAGCAGGTTTGTGTAAAATGGGTTTTCTGAGATTTTCCTCAAAAAACTATTTCCTGTTGTGGCTGAAAATAACACTATCATTAAAGCGATGAGCATGAGGGAAAAAATACTAAAGTGAGCTGAAACTCACTACAAAACACTGGTGTGACCCACTGTCATCTGGAAAAAGTGCCACTGTGACCCTTTGGCTCAGCCATTGGAGACCATGGACACCTATCTATCTATCTATCTATCTATCTATCTATCTATCTATCTATCTATCTATCTATCTATCTATCTATCTATCTATCTATCTATCTGCTCTTTCATTCTATTCTATCTGAATCAGTTTCCATTCACTCCTGTGTGCCTGTTTGTATGTTCAGATATCAGCCTCATTGGGCTGTCCACTTTCAATTACATTAGAGCTTCCTCAGTTACTGCTAATGCAACCCTGCTGCTGAGTGGGAGGCTTTTACTGTATTTTACTGTCTTTTAGAGCATTTGACAACAATTTAGCTGAGCTTAGTTAACATTAAAAAAAAAAAGAAGATAAAAATATAGACATAATTCAGTACTGTTTGGTCAGTGGACCTGTGTAAAATATTTGTGGCAAGGAGTGGCAGAAGCACACACAGTGAGCTGTTTGATGCAGAGCAGCAGCTTGATGACACTAGATGACCTTTAACATCATTAAGTCAGTCATTTATTTTACCTTGCTGTGCGGTGCTGGGAAACCCTGGCTTGATTACGGCTCTGTTATAGATTATTCACATTCAAAGGGAGTACTTTGTCCCCACTGCCCAATCAAGTGATCAGTTATTGTGGGAACTGTTGAAACTCACTGTATGTTATTATTTGCTGCTGTACAAGCTAAATTGAATTGACTTGAATGTGGTTGCTCACGACTCAGCTCTGTGTGAGAATCCTGACCAAAGGGGAAAAATTAAGGATTACTTTGACAAAAAACACATTCAATGCAGGCATATTTTACTATAACAAAAGTCAAACATAAAGATGCAACTGTAAGTACTGCAATAATTACCATTTATTATTTTCCTCGATCCTAAACCATTATCCCTAAACTATACAATATACCATACATACAATGTAATGAAATTTTGAATAATAAGTGCGAGATTCTCCAGAAGTGAACTGAACTTCACCCTGAAACCACAGTTCTTCTTTTTTTCCCTCTCTCCATGTGAATATCAGTGGGTTCATGGCAACTGAAAAATTACCCAATTTGGATATAGGTTGTTTTTGGTTCCAGTAAATCAAAGAGGAAAAGTGCAACCCTGTCTCCATCTCTCCTCTGTTCAAAAGCAGCCCTCTCTTCGGTGCTTTATTCTCTGATCCTTTCACTCAACCAACTTGGCTTATTAGATACTTGGGCTTTATCTGTCTAAGTAAGTAATATCCCCTTTTATTCTTAATAAAACATCAAACGCTCCTCTGGAATACAGTATCAGACATGGAGAAAAACATTCCTTCATCCCTACCATTATAGCCCGATCCATTTTAGATAAGAAACCTCCCCCTTATTTCCCCAGAAGACTACATGCCTGGAGCTGAATGATGGATTTTTCTCCTCAGACCAGAAACTGCAGAGATTCTGAAACATTCAACCATGAACTCCGCTGCTCTTTAACATGAGGGAGCCATGCAATATCCAATCAATTATACAGTCGATGGACGTTCTGCGTGTTTGATCTACGCTTTTCTTTCACAGTCTCAAAGAGTAGATGGTCCTGGAGGACACCAGGCAGTCATGTTCTCCTGGAAATTACAATCATACAAAAGTCTCTTTGTGAATAGAATCTGTAGAAATGCAGTTAAAAAGCTACACCGGCTGTACTTGTGAATTAGTTTTGCTCCTCTTAATGTGTAAATTTTCCACTTCTTTCTTTATCCCTCTTGGAATTTTTTGTGAACAGATGCTGCCCGACGTGCACTTGAATGAGCCTGGAGAATTCACAAATCAAAGTCTGCGAAAAAGAGCAGGACTCAATTTAACATGTACGTCAGTCCGGCAATCCTGTAATTGTTCTGATATAGCTCTCATGTGACCGATGCAACAGTGCCGCCTGTGAAGTTTCCACGGTGTTGGAAAATTCTTACCTTGCTTTAAATAAGCTGACCAAAGCATATAAATAGAATTCCTATTAATACGTGCCTACGGCTACTTTAGCAAAACCTGATCTGATCGGCCCTTTGCTTTTGAAGACTAGAGGCAAACAAATGCACTGTATCTAATATCATTTAATGCATCAACTATGCAAGTCTGGTCGCTTTTCCGATGTTTTGCTAACCCTCCTCTGGGCCATGTGCATTTTTTCTTGATGAAGCTGGTGAAAAAAAGCAATCCATGGAGCAGTGGAGAACGTTATATAACATCATATGATGCTATGACGTGTATATGTGTGTAGTCTTAACTGTCATAAACAAAAGATTACGGGTTATGAGGCGAGTTACAAGTCATTTATCTAACCATCACAATGGTAAAAATGTAGCATAGCTACTGTAAAAATCCTGCATAGTTCCTCTTTAACATTAGAATAATGTAGGAAGAACACAAACAAACAAAAAACAAAATATACATATATATAAATAATAATAATCAAATATGTAATATGTCTGAAAAGACAGACCCCCCTGAGGTGTGACACCTTCCAGGAATCCGCCTCTATGATCCACACACCCTTCCTTTAAATGGCCCAAACTTTCCCACTGCTGTAATTTAGCTCTGAGGGCAATTTAAACTGGGACTAAGTACAGAACTGGGCCTGGTGTTTCCATTCAAAGACAAACAAAAGCCTTTTTTGAGACACCTTTTTTGAGGTAAAAGAGATAAGACCGTATTAACAGGCAACTGCTACCGGCCTTGGAGAGCCACATTGGAGATTCCACAGGCCCCTCCAGCAGCAGCAGCAGCAGCAGCAGCAGCAGCAGCAGCAGCAGGGGGGCTGCTACCCCGCTTTAGCCTTTGGTAACACCGCTGGACAGACAGACCCACAGCACACTGAAATGTGTGCCAGAATACACAAATTCACTCAGCCACACGCCAAGACACTTTCCCCCAAGGTAGCTCAAAGCCACCCCCCCCAGCCCTTCCCTCCCTCTGAATGCCTGTCTTCTACACTGCTGCAGAGACTCTCTCAAGAAAAAAACACTTGTGAAGACTTGTGTAAACTTTTATCAACCATTTGTATTGTTTTGTACTTGAGCTCAGCTTCTGCTGCACATCTGTGAATATAAAAATGGGATGATTGATGTCATTTTAGTTACCAGAGCACCAGAGCTCCTTGCTCATTGTAATTATCTATTAACAAAACACAGTTATTTAGGAACTTGTCTCAAAATTATGACCATTAAACATATGACATGCAACCTATAGAGTGCAGTCTAACCAGAAGGGATGTAAGCGCGACACAGCCCATGTGTCTGGCAGGTGCTTCTCTGTCACAAATCTGTCCCTATACAAGTTCCTACACTGCATTGCATTTTGGGACTTTCCTTTGTTACCAATGTCCTATTCTGTCTCTGCGTTGTTTCACTAATCTCAACACTGCCACACTGAATCAGCTGTTCCACACACAGTAGCGGATGGTAGCACATACCTTCCTTTCTCCTATAACAAGCTGAATTCAGAAAAACCAACTGGTTTTTCTTTCCAAACACAATTCTGCAGTTACTGCTACTTCCACCAGCTCCTTCCAGTGTCAATCATCTTCTGGTTTATTCACCTGTTGTGTATTTCTCCTGTCAAGCTGCTGCATTGCATTCACTTATTCATTTGCTATAGTGTTGTTATGTGTAGTGTTTTTATTGTGGCAGTCTAGAGAGAGGTAATTTTTAAATATAAAGCACTCTCTTCAATTCATGTAGTTGCAGCCCATTGTACATTTTGTCATGTTAATTCTTTCTTAAGTAATTTGTGCCCTCACCCTGTCGACCTTTTGACACAATGGACCACGAGTGCTCCTGTATTATTCAAAAGCACTTTTAACATCATGTCACATCAGCTGTTGTCAGAACTCTGTCATTATAAGAACTGAAGTCATGTGAGCAGAGTGACAGCCACAATATCCCTCTGAAGTCTGAAGCTGAAGTTTCTCTCTCTCTCTCTTCTCTTCTTATAAACGTGGGAGGTACTGGACTGAGTGAAGGAGTATAAGCAGCAGAATTCCCAAACATTGTGCCCTGTCAAACGTAATTAGCAATGAGACAATGCTGAGCTGCTTTGGAAACTACTGAGGTTAATAAGGCATTTGCCTGCAAAACAAGTTTTCAAAACCCATCATTTTCCACGGCCTAAATGAGAAGTGAAAAAATGCTCACTCATTTTGTCTTCATCCTAATGCTTCTCCTGTGGTGGCCTGATTTTTCAGTTTGCTGCTGTCCTCCAGCAGTGCTGCTGCTGCTGCTGCTGCTGCTGCTGCCGCCACCAATTGTGACCAGGAAGAAGCAAAACCTGCTTGGACCTGTCACGTCATGAGGGAACAGACTGAATCTGTCCTCACGGCAAACATGTACAGATGAGATATGTATATATATATATATATATATTTAAATAAAACACCACCTTGCAGGTATTACTGAACCCAGCACTGTGCATGCTCTCTGCGCAAAAGTGCTTTTGTCTCTCTGATTACTCTCATGCTGCTCGGTGTCTTTCATTGTTCCCCCCTGGATGAGTGTGACTTTCTGCTGTCCTATCAAAAGCAACGAACATTTAGAATGAGCAGATGGTTCACAGTGAGACTGTCCTCCTTCTCCTCTGCATAAAGGTCTCTGTGTCAACACATGCACGGACGCACGCGCACGTGCGCGCACACAAACCTACGGTGAAAGTTTGGTGTCATTGTATCCGATTAGTTTTACAGCATGTTCAAGTTGTGTTTTCCTTAATTTTCTCAAGTATTTCTTAGTGATGAGCCCACTTTATTTCCCAACTGACGTTATTCTGTCTTTTTTAAGGAAACACAACAAAGATTACATTTTTTTTTCATAAAAATAAAAACACTTTCTAAATATTAAACTTGTTTCCCTGAATTATCAGGGCAAAGTTGGCTTTCATCTTATCCAAGATCCCTCATTTACACAAACCATATTAAAAATAACATAAATGCTTAATGCAAATATAGCTTTAACTTTGAAGTTAATAATCACCTGCACTACTGTTGGTTATTGGAATTCAATCCATTACAACCCAGCTGTGCAGCATTTTGAAATTCCCCGTGTTCTGGCAATAAACAAATTCATGTTTACTGGTTGTACACTGCTTTACATCACAACTGGGAGAACAGAGTGATGCAAAAACTGCCCCAAATTGGTCTACTAGTCCTCTTCTGTGAGTGTGAGCCTTTAAAAGAGCAGCCAGTGTGTTTATTAAAAGACCTGTATCGCTGAATGGTTTTCAAAGCAAACCAGTGAAGAAAGGTGGACAGGAGACTAAAGGTAACTGGGCCACAAATATGCTGGAGGCAATAGACAAAGCAAACTACAAAGATACTCACACTTGCCCTGCAAGAAGAGGCAACTACAAAAGCATTGCAGATGACTGACAAGTGGATAATAATAATAATAAAGTCAGAACAAATGTCAGCAGCAAAACAGATCGAGACTAATTCACATGAGAAATAAAAAAAAACAAACCAAAAAAAAACAAGAAAATGTAATAATAAAACCAATAAAAAAGCTAAAAATGAAACAACACTGACACAGTCATGAGTGTGTCTCCTATGTTTGCTGAGTCACTTGTGCTCACTGTGCACTGTGCCAACACTGACCATAACTTTCTGATGTGCAAGAACTGCAAAGTCACATCACTGAACTCTAAATCTGATTAGATGTTTTACTACACCAACTGTTTTACAGATAAGAACATTAAGCACTTTTTTGCACTCACATAAATTCTACTTTTTTGTAACACATGCTAGTTCTACAGTTGGTTTTATGCTTGGGCTGATTATTGTGTCGTATAAACTACAGAATTGCAAACTATTTCAAAGTTTCTCCCCAAAATGTCTGACTGTTGCACATTTGAGTCACATACTTTAATATGACGACACCAGCTGTAACAAACTTGAGCCAAAAAACCTTATTAGTAACTCATGGAGGCTCTGCTGTTGGTTACCTCATGACCAAACCAGAGCCAGACTCAATTCACTGCAGCCCAAACACAGTGTGTGTACGTATACTACTTTGGCATTCAGTGTTGTTCTGTCTCTCTCCCCTGGCCTCCTGCCTGCTGTGTCTCTGTTAACCTCTTTGTGCATCACATCCACTTCTGAAGCCTCTGCTGACACTGTGGCCAAACCCACAGCACAGCCAGCACGACCCTTATCAACACAACAGCAGACCCCTGTCCACATCTGTGCCACAGCATATGTTTTAGAACGTGCCTCTGCTTTCGGTATCGAAGTTTTCTCTGAGTACCATGTTATTTTTCCAAATAATTTCACTTTTTCACTGAGAGCCGACAATAATAGAGAATATCTTGTCTTGGCAGTGGTCCAGGATTACACTGTATCCATCTGCTCCATGTCACTACTGTACTTCACGGACAGAGCCTGCATTTTCTTGAGTCAAAGAATACATTTAAGGCAGGTAGGAGACCTGCAGACTCCAATCTTTTATGTCCTTGGTCTTTTGAATTCTACCCTTCCTCAAAACTTGCACTTTTATCACTTTTATGGTGAAGAAATACAGCATGGAGTGGAAACTGGTTTCTGTCCTTTTATGGAGGTCTCTGTCATCTCAACACCGACTCAACCTGCTCTGTCAGACCACTTCCTCAAATAAACAAATATACACCAAATTCAAGATGGCAACCACTGAGGTAGACACACATGCAGCGTCAAAAATCAAAATTATTTGATTGCTTGGGTGCAAGATTACTCTGTAAACTCCATGGGGAAAAGTCACTAGATGTGGGCAACATGAATTGCTCAGCCTGCTCAATATAGATAAGCAGGTGGCTCTTATACATTTAGCAATAAATCTATTTGATGAACAAATTGCTGAAGTTCAAACCAGGACTTAATGCCACAAGGATAACGCATTGAAGATCACAGTCAAAAATAATAGAGAAATCCAAGTGCCTGGCAGGGGTTACGTTAACCAAATATTATCCATCATTGACGGGTTTTTTAAAACAGTGATGGAAAAATCTGACTATTCTTGATGTATGATCACGATGTATGATCATGTTCGACTCACACAGCAAAATGTCACGGCAGCTGAGTGTCGTGCTGGAAGCTGGCAAGCTATGGAGTCGAGAGCCGGGGCTGGACCAGGGGATTGAGCTTCTGCGTGCCGGGAGACAGCTGCTGAAAGCCGGGCAAGCTCTGAGAGCCGGGTAGCATGTTGCTGCTACCACACTGGGCCACCAAACCAGCCTCATCAAGTTCTGCTCTAAATCCGGAGCTGTCTACAGGTGGGAGGAGTTGATTTTGCTGAACCGTGCTGGCTCCCTCTGTCCAGGTGGGGACTAACTGGCTCGACTACTCGTAAAGCGCTTAATGTCTTTATACATCCACGGTGAACACACTGTAAGTGATGGCACATTTTTATGACCCTGTCTGTCAAAATAACAGACGACGAGAAAGTCTAGCGCAACCTCTGGTGCCTGGAAAACAAAAGCCAACAGTTCAGTCTGCTCACTTTGAGTGAGCTGGAGGTGTGAAGCGTTTGAGCACGGTGACTGTTCTTACTGGAAACATACAAGAAGATTTCTCTTTGTTCATCCTGACCACAGGGTGGCTGTTCAGAAGAAGCGCAAATTGTTTGCCCCAGTAAAAAAAAAAAGGTATACAATGCATTTTCCTTTTATGCTTTCTCTTGAATGCATAGGTCCCAGAATGCAATTTCAATTGCCCCTTTCTCAGTGCCCCTCAGGTAAATGAAGAATCTTCTCTGAAATGACTGCTATTGTAACTGAGGAAACCAGGAAATTAGAATTACGGACAGCAAAAAGGGAAAAAAAATGGAGAGTAATGCTTTTTGTGTTGAGAAAATGTTTTTTCTAATCATTTGTTTGTCCTTTTAGTTAGTAAGTAAATATTTGCTTGCTAACTGGTTATTATAGATGGCCTTGCCTTACATGTACTTTTCTGTCTTTCACTCCCAGCGCAAAGTTGTCTGACTCCTGTGTGCTGTTTATATAAGAACTTATAATGTGATTAATTTTCTTAAATTATTTAGTTACAAAGGGAAATCATATTATGTTTGAATAGAAGACACTCTTTCAGTCTTAGTGTTGGATGTGGCATGATATTTTACATTCAGTGTAGAATGACCTCCCTTCAAATGAAAGGCTGTGAAAATCCAGGGAAGCAGAGCTGGATATTGTCCCTTTTCAAAGAACAGAATATGAAGATGCAAAGCTTCAAGAGATACTTTAAACTGAAAAAAAAGATTATAAGAAACTTCAAAAGCATATTTCCCTTTAGCACAGCAGTAAAAGTGTAACTACACAAAAATAAAAAAGTGTATGCTGCTCTTGACACTGATTTATGTTTTCACCACCATGACTGAGATCTGCTCCTTATGATAGGGGGTGGTTACTGAAACATGTGCAATAGATTTCAATGGAAATAAGAAGATTCCTCGACAACAAACCTCACCCCAAATGCTGGAAGAGGCTGGTATCGAGGTTAATGCATAATTAAAGAACAAAAAGGACCTGAGTAAGAGCTGCGAGAGGTTGAATCAAAACATAAATGCACTTTGGCTGAGGAAAACTTCTACAAAGTTTTAATTGCTTGATCTAAATTTAACACTTTAATCCCCCCAAAATACAGAGAACAGGACTCCTCCTGTCTCCTTGACTTGCTCCGACTGTTTCATTTAAGAGCAGAGGAAGTGAACAAGGTCAGGGCATCAAACAAAATGCCAGAACATATTACATTTCATTATACGCAGATGATGTGCCTTGAGAATGATCCATTTAAATCTATACCAACTTTAATCCAGCTCACTGATAAATCAATGCATTTTCTGGGTATGAGATGGAAATGTTATCAATATCTGGTATAATGTCCCATGTGTGTGCACTGGGCATGTTTGTGGTGCAGACAGTTCAAGCGGACTCGTATTTTCTGTGGAATTTGGGAGCTAGATGAACAGGCAGGGCATTAATTATCAATAAGATTAAAAGACATCCTAAAGGGTGGGTGGATTAAATTGAAATTTCACAGTGTCCATGTAACAGCTGCTGCTGAGACATCTGACTTAATAATAAATAGCAATCTGAACACAATGCAGAGCCTGAAAACCATGAACGTCTACAAACATCTGCCATGTTGGTCTTGATTTTTGAAGTTTCTATATCCTGTTGCAACTTTTGATAAAGGCATTAATGATCACTGTAAGACATTCAACCCATTTCAGTAAAAGTCAAACACCTCAATCTAGAGAAATTATCTGCAAAAAACATCTAATGGAAATTCATGGCATTTCTTTCAAAATCGCAAATGTCAAATGCCTCAGATACCTCATGGTGGTTATAAAGGACAAGACAAAGGATTCCACTGGAGAATTTTAATTTTTTTTTCCAAACAGCCTACAAGTAAAACAGGTGATACAGGGCATCAAAGCTTATTGTTTATATCTAGCCTTGTGAGCATGCAGCTGCTCCAACTATCATTCATGGTTGCTGTAGAAACCAAGGTTCGCACGCGAAAAGAAAAGTCAAGGAAGATCCTCAAGGACAGATAGGTAAGACGTGAGATTATGTTCGGGTTTATATATCTGATAGAAGTTTCACACGTATACGTGAGATAGCCTTATTTAGGGATATCGTTGGAAGCAGGTTAACAATCTGAGCCATCGGAGAAACGCCCAACTGTCCTCCCCGTATCAAACAATATATTTGTATCAAGTGTTAGATTCTTTTTCTTGAGATGATGAATCCTGAAAGCTCACAAGATTTCCATCACACAGAGAGAAGCAGGAGTGCAATGAAAAATAAAATACCACCTCAAATTGTCTTGCACGTGCTGAGATACTTAAGTCCGGCTTCGGCGGTGAACCCGATAACCCAGCGACCGTGCGCATCAACACTGCCTCCTCAGAGCCATGCCAGTATGGAGGCCACAAAATAACAGTATGATGCATTAAGAATGAGTGGATGAACATTTGATTCAACTGCTAAACATCCCCTGTGTACCCTCTGCACTCTGCTAGCACTAGTTATTACAGCATCAAATTACGGTACAAAAGGATCCTGTAAACAGGAACATTGCTTTGCATTCACTGCTGCGTCTGCTAACGACATAAAGACTGATGGTATATACTAATAATTCAATACAAGATTGGATTTTTGTCATGAACCTTTAAGGAGAAATTGCATATTATACTAACCCACAAATGCCTCTTTGGCCTCATGGGACAATGCAGAATAATCTAATTTGACCAATGACAGAATTCACTGCACAAAAAGCCAGTTCCATAATTGCTTTTCTCTACAACCATTGCTCTGCGAGTCATGTGATCTACAACTAAATTTCTACATATACATTGCACTGACACAGCCTTGGCATGTCCTGCTAATCCTCGGAATGACTGTCAACATAATCAGTTGATTATCTGAAACATATGATTATACTGATTAATGCCAGGTGCCTGTATACATATGTGCTTCTATACACTACACGGCAATCATGTGTGCAATATTGATTTCCTCGCAAATTACTTTCAAAACCGGACTCGCAGTCCCGGCTCTACTCAGCTGCTGATATTTTTTCTTTCTTTGCATTAAGCATTTAATCAGCTCAGGATAGACGCTGTTTCCGCAGAATCAATAGCAGAGCAATAGCTGTATTCCATCCAGTCGGCTGGCGAGTCCAATCTGGCCGGAGCGCATCAGAATGGGAGCTGAATCTCAATAGTCTGCTTCTGCTCTTACATTCAGAGAAACAAATAACTAGTTATCATGTCTGGTCTGGTCTTTCTCTTTTTTTTCTTCTTCTTTTTTTTTGCTTTTTCTCGGGAGGAGCCATTACAGGGAAATTGTCTGTGGAAAAGAAAGCATGGCCTTGTTCCTCTGACAAATTCAGATAAAGGGGAGCCACGGCCAGATTAGTCAGTCAGATCAGGCATCTGTGTACTGGCGCACACACACACGCGCACACACACACACACTTTCCTTTGAATTCATGGTTTATAACAAATGATGGGTCATGTGTTCTAAACTGCAGAAGGATGAAAGTATTGTCCTGAAACTACCATGGAAATACAGTTTTAATCTAATTGTGGAGCTGAAACCAGAATAGATTGGGAAAAGCAGACTGTGGAAAGACTAATAGACTTCTTGGGTTCAAACCCTTATTAATAACCAGCACACACGCACACGCTCACTCCCTAGGTGAACTCTCTATTGCTGTAATGCTGAGGCTCTTTTCTCATCACCTTATATTTCTTCTTTTATTGGGTTTTGATGACATCAACTACGCTCAGGTACCGCACTCCCATACTGATGAATTATAAGACATCACAGTATCTTCGGGAGGCTGGCCTGCAGTGGTAGTCCTGCTTCTGTCTCTCTCCTCCCTGTGACTGGGTTCCAGCGAAACTCATTCCTCTCTACATATTTACAGCTACAGAGCAACAGCCAGAGTGTTTCATTGTTTCTTATCCTCTTCAGCCCCTGCAGCAGCAGCAGCAGCAGCAGTAAAACAGCATCTCTTAGATCTGATGCCTATCTGCAATAAGTCAAGAAACGAATGCACTCTGGCTCAGCGCTGAGATTAGTTGCTCTCTCTAAAGAGTTTGTATTTAAAATTGCGACTGTGTTTGAAATGCATGAACTTTTTTTTGTTTTTTCACTTATAAGATCTCTCCTCTAAAGAGAATTGGAAAAATCACTGGTTGAACAGCGTCACTGAGAAACTTTTTTTGCTCTGTCTCTGATTAGTATGAGCACACTCGGGTGAGAACATGTCATCGCTACCCACATTGTTTTGATTTTTCCCAAACCATCTGTTACCATTCAATTATTGGTGTTTAAACACTACCGTGTTTAACAATTAACTCCTGCTAATGATATATTTGAGCTAAAAGCCTGGTCAGTAACAAAAGAAAAATAAACTGTCTAACTAAGACACGCTGCTGCGTCAGTGCACATCCATTGCTTAATTTCATCACTTTGCCTTTATTAACCTTATTTATCACTGTACACTGACATGACAAGGACAGAAGTGAATACTGCAGACACAATGGCTACCAAGTACAATAGTGTTAATCACTCATTTTTACAATACTGGCATGCAGTGGTGATGAGCAATTTCACCAATGTGAGGGACCAAGAAATAATAAACAGACAGAACATGCTTCTGCCTATAAACATACAGGCAGTGACAGCTACTACCACTGCTATTACTACATAAAATGTTTCCTTCTGATAACATCCTATTGTCAGGCTTGTCTTTTTTATTTTCATTAACAGAGGGTTGTTGTTGTAGACATGAAGCGGAAGAGTCCTCCGACCTTGAGGGGACTATTTGTAAGTTTTGTGTTCTGTGTTGGTTCTTGTTGTAAATGCAACAATGACTAAATCTTGTTTCAAGTGACAATCACAACACATGAGGTCATCATACACCATTTGAGCTGTGCCACATCTTCAGTACATGTTGTTCCAATGTGTATAAAGTACATTTTGATGACTTTGCATGTGACTGGGTGAGTGAAAGATGATGGATGGAAGATGGTGACACTCGTGGATAATGTCACCAGATCATGAATGTCTGCGTGGCAATCAATCAAATAGTTGTTGAGATATTTCACGCCAAAGTCAAAAATGTCAACCTTATGATGGCACAAGAGAAAGAAGTCAGAGGATCATCAAACCCAGAAGGATCAGTCCTGCTGACAGGCAGATAAATATATCTGCCTGTGTGCTGCTTGGATGTGGAGCTCCTCTCAGAAAGCTGAGAAGTGATTGTAGCACAGTCTGAACTCCTGACACTGATGAAGTGAGTAACCTTTTCCTGCAATCACTATTATGGAGTGGCCATATTAATCAACAACTGTACTCTTAGTGGAACCACACAAATATGTTTATCAGCATCAGTGACTAATGGCAAGTTACTTAACCTATGTGCCAATAGGTGATGCCCACCCATGCTATTTAATTATGTTGCTTGGCAACGCAGCGTGCATCGGGGGAAACCCTGTTAGGAACTGGGCTATCAAACAGAGTAGTGCCATTATGCACCAAGCAGGGCAAGGAAAAATTATTGATCGGATGCACATGTAAACATCACTGCAGTAAGATCAAAATACTCTGGACATTTTCCTTCAAGTCTGTCTCTCTCCTCTGGCCCCTCTTTGAAGTGAGATCCTCTTTAGGTGTGTGATTGAATCTCCAGGCTTTTGTGTGGGAGACAACATGCATAATCACAACAATATGAAGAGCCTCAGTTCAGGGAAGATTCATGAATGTCTGAATTAAACGTGAGGTGAGCACAATGCAGTAAACAGTCCACACATTTTATATTTGTACGTGATTCACAATGAGGTTTAAATCTTCAGCCTCAGCTGGAAAGACATGAGCAGTAAATCCATGTGCCGTGATGATAAATTCTTCGAGAAGATAAACATCACCGAGGAGAACAACAAAATTATTTTATGCCACCAAGCAGGAAAGTGATTAATAATATAAGAGCTGACACAGGCACACAAATAAGCTTAAACCTGGTGCCACACAGCAGCCCACACTGTTCACACACCGCTCCATTCACACCTTTTCAGGACAAAATGTCTTTACTTCACTCTACTGAGTAACTGAATGTAGACTTGATGAGATCTGAGGGGGCTGAAGGGCATGTTTGTGTCACTGCTATTAATCTGGAGTTCACAATAGCTTCCTACAGCCCAGTGGAGTGGATCATTGTAACTGAGCAGCTTCAAGCTCTAGCAAGCCCTGACACATTTCTCGCCAATATACACCCAAGGTGATTTTTGACGGAGAGAGAAAAAAGAGAGGGGGCACTTATCTGGGTTCGGTGAGAGATGACATATATCATTACTAGACTGTTGATTAAGAGAAGTAGTAGGGTGGAGGCAGAGGGGACGGAGAACGACGAGGGAAGGAGTGTTGAACATGAAAAATGAGATGAAAAACAGAGTGAGAGATAAAAATAATCCTGTGCTGGGCTGTGAGGGGCATATTTACTGTAGAAATTTGCAGGCTTTTAAAATAGAGCTCTAATTTTGAACACGGTCCAACTCTCTGATCTGTTTGACACGTTAACATTTTTTCATAAGGATTAAAACAATCACACAAAAAAAAGTCAACAACTGACAGACAAATCAAGCACTGCTCGCAGGCCCCAGAGGCAACCGTTCATTATACGTCACAGAGTCTCGGATCAAACGGCGTACTGAATTCTTTACATCTTATAAGACCTTACAAGTAGTGAGGTGTAGAAGGGTTTGACCTAAAGGAAACGTTGAAGCAAAGGTTTTCATATTACGAGGGATGTTTCCCCAGGTGTGCATGAGAGAGTGGAAGGGGAGACACGTGGAGGAAAGATACCGCGCAAGGTGAGATTGAATTAAAAATCTCAGCTCTCTTTCTGGAGGTCATTTAAATCTCAACAACACACAGAAATCACAAGTTGGTTCCACTGTGGCTCACTCTTCCCAAGGACGTCATTGTCTGATATCTATTAAATAAAACGTTTTAGAAATTACAGAGTGAAAAAGAAAAAAAAAAAGTCCTTACAACTTCAGAATTTGCCTGACAATCACCTTTTTTTTTGGTTTTCTTCACTGTCATAATAACCCAGGGATTGTTGTCAGTACATTGCAAGAAATAAATAATTAAATAAAAGGAACCTCTTGTAGGCAATTCAGTATCTTTTTTTTCCTCAGCATTTGTTGGACTTTGAAAACCCTTGCATAACAGGTACGGTGCAGAAGGTTATTCAAATCATAATAAAATATCCCTGAGAGATCAAAGAGTTTCACGACAAAATCCACAACAATGCAACAATCTCTGACAAAGATTTCTTGTCTGCAAGTTTATCTCAAGGTTTTAAGGACCATGGACATGCGAGAATACAATTTACACATCCGTTTGTCATGGGGCTGAGGTCAACATAAGGTCATGCGGTCACCACAGATATATAAAGGCCATAAATGTCCACTGCACTATACTTGAATTCTCCCATTAGTCTTTGAGATGCCCTCTTATGGTTCAAAGGGATCTTCTTTATTATTCTGTGGATCAAAGTGTGGGATGGAAGAATCAGCTGGCAGACACCATCATCCATAGGGCCCCCACTTGGGCTGCAAAGAAGCACAAAAGTACTTCCTAGAGTGATGTAACAGTCTTAAGGATGATGGGTAAGGAATGCTGCTCAAATCCCAGAATTCAATATGAAGTAAAGAGCCATAGAGCTCCAGCTCAGTAGTATGCTTCAGAGACAGAGATAACCCTGCAGCTAGCTGAAAATGACGCCCCACTGAAGATGCACAGCTTTACCCTCCTATCGTGTAATGGGATTATCAATTCAGCTGGTATGAATAAGAATCATATTATCTGTCAGTGCTCGGAGAGATATTTCAACAAAGGCAACAAAGGTGCAGAGTATCAGGCTGCTCATATAGAGGCTAATGATCTGACAGGCGTTGGGAACGTCACCGCAACTAGCTCAGTACAAATTAACTTCTAACACTGAACAGAAACTGCACACATTCAGTATGCCGTTGTTGTTGTATGCTGTTTTTTGTCTGTAAATCTAAACCTGTTTTTAGTTATTTTGCACTGGATAAGAAAACTGTCCCTTCCTTTTCCTTTTGGTGTTTTAAAGGACCCCGGGTAGCCAATTAGACACAACTATTTTCTGTAAACTCCCAGCATTACCTCTGTGGGCCACATTGTGTTTCACACTCAAACACACACAACAGCATCAATCATCTGTTCTGTTCACTGGTGTACTACAAACTAAAATGGTTTACTGCACTAAAATTTGCAGTAATTGGCTATGTCCAAATCCCATTTAATTATCACACACTAACACAACTGTCAGTGTGTGAGATTCATCCTTCAACCAATGTAGAGCCCATGGGAGGCTTTTAGCCTTTAACTGAATAAAAAAGACACATAGAGAACCGTGTGAGGACCCAGATGATGCTTTTATATTCAACACAATGAGGACTCGATTGACAACTAAAATGAACTGAGATCAGATCAAGGGAGACCGTGACTGGATGTGCCAGATGGGTTATTTAGCAATTTCATTCTCGACTTGGAATTTGGAATTAATTTTGGTGCACAGGGTAAAATCAGACAGAAAACGTCTGTCATAAATGTTGTGTGATGTCTTAAATAATGGCTAAAAAGTGTTTTCTAAGGTCACTATGGCTTTGACCTTTGGCCAAAATTGAGTACAAGTGGGTATTTGTAGCAAAGTTGGAGAGGAGCCCTCGAGGTGTTACTAAGATATTGTGTGCACGAGGCCAAAACTGTGTTGTGTGGGGTCACTGCACTCTCGACTTTGACCCACAAAATCAAGTCAAGTCCTTCCTGAACACTAACGAGTGTTTGTGCTAAATTTTCCAAGCTCCATCAAGGCGTTGCAGAGATATCATGTCCACAAGAATGGGATGGACAACCGGCCAAACGGCATCTCCTGACTGTCGTGGAGGCCTCACTGTGTGCCAGTTAAAAGACGTTCTGTATATTGGCTCTGTTTACAAAGTTTTGGCAGGAGAATATTCAGATAATAAAAAGGGCAGTGCTAAATTATACCGTAGTAAAATGAAATATCATCTTCAATAATTAATTCCTACAGAAAATTTAGTTTTCAAATCAATTACTTTATACACAACATCATTAACCACACAGTTGGCAGTCAACCTAGCAGCTCGTTGTGTTGGTGGTAGCATGAGGACAATCATGACCCCCTGGGGAAGCGGTATATCTAAATTAAATGCAGCCGTTATTAATATCACCTGTTTGACAAGTCCGAGTGTCCTTTATGAGAAAGGTCTATTTGCAGGCTGCAAACAGATGCCGCTGCAAGCTGTAATGTACAGCATATATACTATCAGTATGTCAGTTTGTGCGTTTAGTAAATCACCAGTTAATGGCAGTATAAAAAGCAATTCAGAAAAGACTGACTGGGTCTTAAAAGGAAATACATAAATCACATTGATGTCAGTTCAATTTGTTGTGAGGGCCAAATTAAATGTTCTTTTTTGTAATGATTTTTTTCTGCGAAACATGGACGTCAGATGTATTCATCTTTTCTGTGAGCTGAGGACTGCAGCATCAACACAGTGAGTCACTGCTCCTTCACTGTACAGACAGAATGGGCTACTTTGGCAGAAATACAGCATTTGGGGTCATGAACAGCCAAAAGCATCTACAGTACAGCTGACAGCCAGCGAAGAGAAGCCATGAGAGTAATCCAAAATTCCCCTGATGCAAAGCATCCCAGATTTCTCCAAAATACCTTATGAAAGCAAAGAACATTATGGACTTAGTAATTCATCCCTGTCTTTCAGGCTGATGTCTGCACTTGGTATTGCGCCTGCGAAACTATCAGCTATTTAGCATCGCATGTTGTTCTGCAATTAGCTTCATCTCCTGTCTGTCCTTTTACACCTTCTCCTCCCGAATAGTCCACACAGGAGCACACTCTGGCTGTAAAACAACACCGATATATGAACTGGAAAAAAACAAAACAAAACCAAAAAAAAACAATAATAAAGACTTCAACAGAATTTCTCTTAAGCCAGGCAGAGGATGGGATGGATTGGGGGTAAAGGAAAAAGAAAAAGAAAGCTGAGTGCCAGAAGCATCTTGCATTAGACTAACACTGCCCTTTAAGTCTACAGAGAATGGAGAACGTTTTGCTGTGGTAAACCGAACCACGGCTGCTTGATATATTTATGTGTGGTCATGCATGGCAGGATAGTAACATAGTTGTGTCACGATGTAAGGCCAGTTAATATAACAAGTGTCAAAAGGAGTGTGAGTGCCATTTAAAAGACGGATGATGTATGGGAGTAATGGAGATGAAGTAAGACTTTGGGAGCCCTCAAAGACCTCCGCTGGTATGTTGCTTGCATAAAAGTAATGGATTGCAGGTTTTGGGCCGTTTTGTTATTGTTTAGTTCCTTTTTCGAAGCAACTATATCAGGAAGAGGCTCATCGAATAAAGTCTAAAACATGGTATTTGGACAGTGTCAAGTCTCAGCCATGACACAAAACCATACATATTACACATTGTTGATGAAATGTTTTTCAATTTGGCTGATTATTAGCACATTGAATGATGCTGCAGACTTCTGCATTCATCCTATCACTTCTGTCAGCAGGAAATCATTAATCCAACATCCACTGATAACCAAATGTGCCCACGCTATAAAAGAACCAGTACCTTTTTCTTTTTTTTTGACAGATGAGGTGGCTGTTTCAGACCATGAATTATTCCTTTCTTTCTACTTTCCTCTTTCTATCAGTTTGACACAGGTTGCTTTCTGTCTCACCAGTCCACTAGACTTTCCAAACCTGATCGTTTTCTCCTGCATTTGAATCGTGCGGTGAATCCTCTGAGGTCATGGTAATGAAAGCCTTCTCTTGATCGTTAACAAGGAAACATGTCTGCCTGCATCCTGAGGAGCTTTCTGGACCTGCTGTGCAGTCATTAAGGGCAAATGACTGTCCAGTGATATGCAAGACTTGCACTCCCCGGTTAACCGTGTTTGTTATTTTCTAGTTCCACTGTGTGCATCTGAACATCAGCAGGACTGGGAGCATTGACTGAGTGAAGGAAGTGAAGGACAGAATTTTCCACAAAATATTAGTCAATTATATAATATATAATAAAAACAAGATCAGTTTGGAAACCGTGTCAGCCATGTACCTGTTGAAACACTCAAATTAAAGATGAACGTGAGGATGTTCCCGCTCCTGGGAGATGGCATAGACAATGGATCGATGCATACATGTGATGAAGCACAGAGCCTGAACAATTACAAGATGAGTGACTGTCAATACAATCTGGAACATGTAAGTTCTTTATCATTGTTCACATGATACCACCATTGTGCCTTTTGTATGTCTGTTAAGATGGAGCATATTTTACATATTTATATTTCTCTCACGCATTCTTCTGTTAGCTCAATTGCACCTGTTTGGGTGGTGCAGCTTAGACCTCGGTAAATCTCACAGTGGAGCTTGGATTTTCAACACTCTCAGCGAAGTCTCAGAGACTGATTTGGAGCTGGAAATATCTCAGATGATTGCATGCAAATTAAGTGCTAAATGAAATGCTGCATCATTCCCCTTTTTTTTTTTTACACTGTATGTTTAGCACTGACAGGTTGTAATTGCAGAACCCTAATATCAAACTAATATCAAATCATGCTGTGAGATAATAACTGTTTTCTCACCAAAACAAGACACTTGGTGTGTGTTTTTTTGTTTTGTTTGTTTTTTAAACAGAAAAAGCAACTTGAGAAATATTTGATATTCATAAAAAGAGTGTCTACAGCGTGAGAAGTCCTTATTGTAGTTACCAACAGATGCAGGCTTATTTGGACATGTCAGAGCAGGAGATGCATGGGTGTAACTAATAGTGTAATGATGTAGTGTGTCTAAGGGTCCCACGTTTAGTTTCAGGAATGAATATGGGATACCTAAATGGATGTGACACTGCTCTCCAGCATTGCTACAACCAGTGCTTAAGATGAAGTCTGTTGAGCCAGAATAATTCATAAACACCTTGGTGCTGCAGTGTACAGTGCAGAAAAATAAATAGGCTGTGGGTCCATGCTGATTTTTTTTTCTCCTTCTCAGAGGATGAAAACATCTATTACAAATTAAGTAACAGTTCGGACACAGTTTTCTCATCAGCATAATTAATAATGGCCTTCTTTTACTCATCATAAATATCCACTATGGCTGCTGTTATTGGACTTCTACTACTTCATGTAATTTTATCAGCAATCACTTAGAGAGAGATGATGCACTGAGAAAGTACCCACTTAAAATTCCAAATTATTAATGGAGTACTAGCCATGAAATCAATCCTGTGTGCATGCATAAATAATTTAAAGTTTAAATCTAATTTAAAGTTAGTTTAAAGTTGCAGACATCAATATATGATTATTTGCCACAGCTTGGGTCTGTTTGGTCCAGTTCCATTGTTTATAACAGTGCAATCACATGAGATACTCTGGGCCTTTAAAATGACCTCAAAGATTTTGAATTGAATTTGCCAAAACAAATGACGGTTGAGGATTAGATAAGTGCTTAAAAGCTTGGCTCAAGAAGTCTGATCAAGAGATCATTCTTGATTGAATGGGAACCATCAGAAGGCATTGAATCCATTGTTTGATCTGAAGGTGATTCCTCAAGACAGAGGCATCTTTCTAACCTAAAGTCCTTAAACTGGAATTTTAATCATCAATGTCCACATAATGTACTCAAAGCTTCCTGAGAGTTGTTTTGTTTTTTGTTTTTTTAAATTTAACTAGTTTATTCTGAAAGCCTGTTACAGGACTCATTTGGCTCTGGTTTGATTCCTGCACCACTTGACACATCCCTTCAAGAAGAACCAACAATTGTCTAAGGCCCATCTAATCCTCTGAGGTCCGGACATGTTTGTATGATCTCTCCCCGGGTTCTGTAATCACTGCAATACTGTTATTATTATTATTCAAAGTAGAAGAGGAATATTAAATACTTGTGTTTGTGCCTTTCACACACTTTCCCAGCTGCTGCTGGAAATTCTAACACAGAAATGGTTTTGTATAGCCAATCAAACAAGTCCTCAGCAGCTCAGAGAAGAGGTTCTGAGCCAAGATATGAGGCTCTTGAGTCAGAGCAGAGATTTGGGAAAAAAAAGGAAACTAGCACGGGGGCAGAACTGGAAACGTCTTCAAAGCTGGCTGAAAGTGAGAGCCTGGACTCTCATGAGAGCATTATCTGGGCCCCGAAAGGACATGAATGTCCTGTTTTGTTGCGCATAAATGGAGATAAATTGACAAAACTGGGTAGAACTGTCTGTCCCTGTGTACAAAAGGCATAGTGGGGCCTGGAAACTCATAACAGACCGCCGATTTAGGTTGTGGATTTGGCTCAGAGAATGACAGGAGAGAGGCAGACAGACAGAGAGAGAAAGCAGAATGAATGACAACAAAGAATAAGATGGAACACGGCAGATAGAGGGAAGGATGAAAATGAGGAGCCGAGTGACAAAGTGACAGATGGAAACACTCACAGCTTCGCAGCATGTCTCTATCAAAGGACAAAGAATGGTCGACCCTCAGAGATTCCCCCTCCGGTGAAGCAGATCACAGCTGTAGATGAGCGTCAGCAACCAAATTGAGCCCCCAGCATTGCATTATGTACGAACAACTGTAACTCAAGATTACGGCTGGAAAGCTCTCTCTCACTCTCTCCCACACACACACATGCTGTGGTCGTTTACTTCCCGAATGAAAAAAAAAAAAAAGTCAGTACTATCTTCTAAATATGCATGCTCTTTCATACTGCATTAATGCTCTGTTAAAGTGCTCTTGCCACAGGGTAAATTGTCCAGATTTACTGAAGTGGGTCAAGCCCTAAATACCGAGATATGTGATACAGAGATACCACAAAGTTTAAAAAAAAAAAAAAAAAAACTCCAAATGTCAGTGCTGCGGTCTTCATTTCCATTTTCATGCCTTATTGTCCACATATTGTATTCCTTGACAGATACCATTACGCTACATAAATATTCATCTGAGCACATCAGCGATTCTTATCGTATGTCTAAACTCCGTCTTCAAACTGCCAACAATCATCCTGCATTGCATTTCCCATCATAACAATGCGCAGCAGACGTACAAAAGGTATGTTTGTTCTTGTATTGTTATGCATTGTATTTCAATTATTTTGTGTCCCCCCTGCTCAAAGCAATCTTACACAACAATCAAGACTCGATCTCGTGCAGTCACAGAGTATTCAAGGCACGGCAGCTCTATGAAAGTGGATAATGTCACACAGGTGCTCCTCCACCCTTCGCATGCACTGCACTGTTCCTGGAGACCTAGTGAATGAGACTTCTTAAAAAATAGATAATATATATATTTCAACCCAACATGCAAAAGCTTTGATTTCCTTCGCATCCTGCCGATTTCATTTGGAAACCCCAATCAAACAGCTTGGAATGACACAAACTGAAGCTGAAACCAAATCAAAGAGCCATCAGGGTGGAAGTCTTGTTAGAAAGATGAGCAGGCAGGAAGCAGCCATAATAAGCAGCTTTTGTGTGTGTGCATGTGCGTGTGCATGGTGAAATCTTACGTATTCCTTCCAAGTTGGTGATGGTTACCCCCATGGGCTGACAAGAACACAGATAAGCACCTCACACACACACACAGTAGGCGAAGGTTCAAAGGCTTTCCTCTTACCTAGAAAAACACAAAGTGAGATCAAATGTAAATGTACAGGCACAAAAAGCAGAAGAACATATTCATTTTATAGAAAAATTTAGCAGCACACGATGGTGAATCCAACACAGTGTCTTCATTTAAATAAAAACAAATAATAATAATAAAATTAAAAAACAAACAAACAAACCAAACACGTAGCTAATATCTATATCATTAGAAACCCAAATTAAACCAATAACGCAGTGTAGGACTGGGTTCAAACAATTTTCATTTGAATGATTAAATTTCAATTCAAAAACCACGACATAAAGCTTTTAAGCTCTTACAGTCCCCTGTGGAGGTGTTAACCTCTGACCCTGTTAGTCTCACACAAGAGCTCATCATGTGGGAGGCAAAACCTGTCAGATGGTGTCATCACTATGGAGACAGTGAAGAAACAGATAGAAGAAAGTCTGAATGCAAGATGTGCAAGTCGAAAGAAGAAGAAGCTGTGTATTGCTTTATACTATAGCCACTGTACCTGGGTACATTAGAAAAGCAGTATTTCTCAGATGCATTAATGCAACTGCAACTGTGAGAAGATAAGGTAAAATTTATATATTATCATTATAATCTTTATTATATTTCTAAGATGTAGAGCATGTCTTTAACTGAATCAAATGTAATTGGGATGTAGATGATGTAAATGTAGAATTAGCCATCACGTGTAACTCATACCAACAACTGCAAAACTGAGCTGAACAATACATAAGTTTATTTATTTGAAGCTAATACAAAAGGTCAGGAGAGGAATCATTAAGTTTCCAGTAGAGATATCATAATCAGGTTAAAATCTGCCTCCTACAGACTTCAGCCTGGCAGATGTGTAAGTCCTTGTCCTTGATGAAAGAGATGTAATAACACGGCTCTGCACACAACCAAATCCCTAGTAATCAGGGCTCCACTCGGAAAATAATTCAGGCTTTCAACACAGGTTTGCGCAGAACATTCGGAAAAGATCAGTCATGTTGTAACATTTAGTTGGCAGCGCTTCGCCTCAGTTATTGCACTTCTACAACAAATAAGGGCAAAATGATGCAGAATATAAAGTCATGCCAAACAGTACAGCTGTTATCAAGGAGCTGCCAGGTTTTAAAGGACCCACGCTCACAATGGACACCCCTGAGTCCAAATAGCACGCCATTTTGAAGCTCCTAAGTGCTATATGTAAACTGAATTAGCAAGTCTCCAAAAACAATGACACACAAAGACAACATATCGCAAACAGCTACATTTACATTCTAAGACTCAGGCAATAAAAACGTGTCCACCATTTTTCTACCATAATAATGATAATTATCATTGGGCGTTGAGAGCTGTAGATAATTTCCTTGAGTGGAAAGAGGTTTGAGAGTGATAATGGAAATTATGTTCACATGGGAGGCAGACAGTAAAGTGCCCCATGCACACAGCTTCCCTCATGAAGGTATCTGTTCTGTCCATTGTTCTCGAGGAAACGTTTTACTGCTTCAGAGAGTTCTCAGTGTGGGAAAATGGACTGAGGGAAATCAATCCCGAATTTGACCCTTTGGGGGCAAGGAATTGATCTCTGGCAGGAAGAGCTTCAATCTACTTTCTTTAGAGGATGTTTCAGAAGAAAAAAAAAACATGAGACATGTCTTTCTTTTACTGAGCCACCGTGAAGAAAGCAAATTGTGTTTAAGAAACACACAGCATACACATCATGCGTAGCTGGACCTCCCCCAGTCTGTGTCAATTCATTCTAACTGAACTATTTTTACTGAACTATGTAAATGTAGTCTTTTTGAGTCCCACTTTAGTTCTTCTTAAGTTTCCATTAGTGTGAAACCAATGACATTCAATAGAAAAATGACCTGAGATTAGAAGAATAAAGACCATTGAATCTCATCCTTTACTGCCTTGCAGGAAACTCTCTGGCAAAGCATCAAAATCAATGAACAAGACCTCCTTTCTCTCTGTAAATGTCAGGTGTATATCAGCGAGCCTGTAGGTAAGAGGTAAAGGCCTATTGAGCTCAGCACAGCCTGTGCTGAATGGAGGAACCGTGGAGGCTTTTCTCACACAGGCCGACTGCAAGTAGGAGATTCACTGAGGAGGGTTTACATCATTCATGAGGCTAAAATACAGGAGCCAGTCATTTTAATTTTCCGAAACGTTTGGCACACAATACCTGCAGCTTTTTATATTTTAATTGGCTATTTCCATAGAAGGCCTTCGGGCTGTATCTCCCTTCCCACACATCTTCCATTTTTAAAGACACAGGACAATTACTGTTTCATCACAACTAGATGGAATTTTCCCAACTGTATTGAGGATTTGCGCTCATAATGCTGTGGTGTACATTGGCCTGTGTGCTGAGCAGTTTATTCCTGTTTGTCCCTAGTGCTTATCAAACTAAAGCAGTTCAAATATTAAAGCATGTGCCAGACACAGATACTAAGATAGAGTTGCAGTGTTGTTTCAAAATAAACCACACTCTGTTTGGCATTTTCTATTTGACCAGTCAGATAGAAAGTGTCTGTGCTATTTGCAGCGCATTTATCTACTTGGTGAGTATTTGCAGCTCATGTGTTGTCAAATTAATGATGATTATTCTGAACTTGTTTGGGTTTCGTCTATTTGCGTGTGTTTTGAGCTCTCCGGGCCACCGTACATTTCCCTATTGTTAAGTTGAAGAAACTTCAGTCGAGGAACTGGCCATTGTACAAACTTAGTGCTCTGCCTAAACTAACATTATGTAGGGGAAGCATTTTCGCTGCTCTGCCGTGCAGCGCAGGTAGAATCACCATCATATATTGATTGTTATTACCGTCATCCATTTACTGACTGGATCTGCCACGGCACTAATGACCGTGATTTAGTTTTCTTTAATCTGTGCTTCCCCCGCACATCTAATAATAAATTACTTCATATTTTCTGAGATAGAGACCCTTAACTGTCTAAACTACTTTCAACTATCGCTCAGACGTCCCCGGGGGTTAATACGGACCTGGTGAAGAAGCTGCAATCTGTTTGACATACAGGGTCCTTATCACACGAGAGACACACAAGAAGCTGAAACCTGCACTTGCCTTAAAGTGTGTGTCTGTGAGTGTGTGTGTGTGTGTGTGTGTGTGTGTAAGACAGAAAGGGAGAGAGGGAGAGAGAGAGAGTGTGTCTGGGATCCATAGCCTATTTAATTTGAATACTCATAGTGAAAATTATTGAGAAGAATCCCACTGTGGTATATACACATATAGCCCCAAGCACATAAAGACTATGTGTACTGCAGGTGGTGCTTGCAGGGGTGCAGAGCACGATTTACAACCTGCTGGAGCAGCAGTTCCAGAATTACCTCGGCCGACCCTTGTGCACACATAAACACACGCATTTGCACACAATATAAAAGCTATCATTACTGTGATGATGCCTGTCCTAGGAGGGGCGTGCAACCAGACGGTTTTACCACTTCAGAGCAGAATAAATTCAGGAGCCTCCCTGCTGCCCCACTGTGATTGGTATTTTAAGTATAATCAACAAGAAGTGATTGAGGAGAGAACGAGAGGAGAGGCGTGGCGTAATTATTATTTTCGTGATTATCATTAGCATAATTGTATTCTCTGATTCTCCAAAAGCAAAGTATCTTCTGTTTGGTTATTTACGCTCATGATAAAATAGATGGCTCTGATAGAAAAGGGTAAACTTGTATCAATTTGTTATGTCTCTCACCCTCCATTTCTCATTCTCTTACCCCCCCCCACCCTTCATCTCTCCGTGAATCGACAGAAACATGCATCATGGCTCCATCATTTTGTTCAGACTCCCCGAAATTCACATTCATCACATTCTGCTGCGTTCAGATTGTCTTTTTGAAGTTAATTGTTAAAGATGGAGAAAGCGGAACGGTGGAAAAAAGATCGTTAAAGCAAACTTAAGACTTAAGTTTCATTTGGCGCTGTGGTCTATTTCTCTCCAAAACAATGCACTGAACATTTCATCACTTTCACCACCTCTCCACACCCTCTGGAAAAAAAACTAAAAATTAGCAGAGACTAATTTTATTTACGAAAGCTCATCATAATATAAATTAATTTTATATAAGTCAAATGAACATGTGTATATAGTCTGCACGCTGGGAAAGGACAAAGGAAAGAGTAAAGAGAACAAAGGAACAAACTAATTAATCATCATGTTAGTTCAGGCAAAACATTTCCAACAAGGCTGTGTATTGAAACCAACACTGAGCCATTGAGAATATAGAAGTGTAGGTTTTTCTTTCAGGAAAACACAGCAGCAGGCAATTTAACTAATTAGTTTCTCCCCACTGACTAATTTCACAGAAATCACACATGAACTTGTGTATGTTGTCAGAATGGTGGGAAAGCACAAAGAACGAGAAACAAAGGATGGAAAAACATTGATCATCTGATTAGTTCAGGTGAAAACATTTCTGACAGGGCTGTTTATTGAAACCTGTGCTACACACAGCTTTGTGTCATTGTGATCTTTGTGTCACTAAGAATACCACAGAGGAAGATTCAACTTTTTTTTTTCTATTCAAACGCAGGAGGTGATTAAACTAATTAGTTTTTCCCCCTGATTGAAGGTATGTTCTGCAGTTTGAGTGGTGGAATTGAATGAGAAGCCTATAGGCCACTTTCTGAATGCAATATTACCCTAATGAAATACCAAAGGGAAGAAATATATAAGCTAAGCATTGTGTGTATTATGTACTTTATTAAATTCCCCTCAACCATATGATATGTATTCCAATTTCTTCCCCCAGATCCTGTCTCCTGTCATCTGATTCCCTGTTGTGATGCTTGCTGGAGATGCATAATCCTGGACTGAGATGGCATACTGTACCTTTGCATCAGAAATTCATATATTCCAAACATGTGCTGCCTTGTGTTTTCTATATCACACAAGAGCAGAACTGTTTACGCATGGAACCATATAAGAAATGTGCTGTAGAGCATAAGCTGTTAACTACATCTCATAACCACAGCAGTGGTGGAGGCATTCGTATCGTGTTCTCGATTTACATAAGTGGCAATGCCACAGTGTAAAAAACACTCACTTCTACTGTGTAAGTGCTGCATTGAAAAGGCCGATTGGGAAAGGTGAGAAAACAAACTGACGGAGATAGAGCAAAGACTCCAATTATAAAATGTGCTTCTGTCAGACCATGTTGGAGAAGTTGCTTTGAAAGAAAAACTTGGCAATGACTCTTCAGTGGAAGAGGTTGAAGTACAAAACAAATAGTTCTAATTTGTAAAAAAAAAAGAAAAAGAAGAAGAAAATAATATAAATATAACACATAGAAGTCAAAAAAGTTATTCAGAAACCAAACAACAAGTGGCTTTGATTAGAGCACGTTGTAGCTGTGTGACCTCTAAGCAACACCAGTCCTTAACTTTTATTCGTGCACTAAACGAAGGTCAAGTGGGTAATGGTGGCTTCCTGATGAATGCAATGCCTGGGTCAGTGCTCCACAATGGTCGGGAAAGAAAAGGAGGCAGGCCTGGTCAAGTAGAGCAGCAATGGTAAAAGTAAAAATAATTCTCTTCAATGGACCAACATTTTTTGTAGATTTTGTAGCTGACACAAAGGTGGCAAAAAAAAAAGTATTTCAAGTCCTGTATTACTCTACATGTACACTATGAATGTAGCTGAAACCCCAACAAGTAGTTGTCGTCGAACCATTGATTACATGTAGGTCACTACTTTCAAACTGTGCTGTCATCTTTTAAGATTTTAATGAATCATTCTTTAAAAACCCAACAAAACCAATTACACACAAATGCACCAGATCCTATTTTTAAGTAACTGTGTAGATCTTTCCAGGAAAAAGTGGGATCTGTAATAAAGAGTAACTACTTCATACAATGCTGGCTAGTCTGACCTATAATAATGCTTTACATTTTCATTCTATATTTCATATGAAATATCTTGAAATAGAAATTGGTGGATTAAAATGCATTTTTCTCTGAATTGTGCTGGAGGAAAAGTATGAAGTGGTATGAAATGGAGACAAAGCCTTTCAAATTTATATGTCAGCAATCCATTTTTAGAAGATTAGTTACTGCCTAACTTGAACGGGACAAGCTTTTCCTGCACGTCATAATGCACAGTGAGCTGCACTGCTATACAGAGATAAAGAACATCTTGACAAAAGAGCTGAGTCCACTCTCTCCCGGTCTGTGTTGTGTTCGGACGAGGAACAAAACGCACCTGCAGTTCACCTGGAATGACGCCGAGGTCTGTGATTTCATGGCTTCTGTGTGAAGTTGTGCTCTGTGCCGTTGGAACAGCATTGTGCTTATACACACTGGCCAAGTTCACACAAACACACAAGGTGTGAAACCAATTCTACAGCTGAAACACAGCTCCAGTCAATACCTCGAGAGTCTAAAAGGTCCAGTACATGGCACCTTTCTGTTTCACTAGAGGTGTTGATCCATAGGAAGATATATTTGTAGTTTTAAATACCAAAAATCATCTCAGTATTTAAATCTTCTCTCTCAGGCTTTTGTACTTTTCTGTACTTTTAGTGAACCAATAACAAAAGAAGTCTCCATTCTGATGCAATATAATGGATATTCTGTGGTTGAGGTGAGGTGTGGCGCCAGGGTGTGCAGAGTGCACAGAGTGTGCAGGAGGCAGGAAAGAAACATCTACACACCCATTTGGTCATTGTGAATGATCCTGACAGTGACCTGCTCTATTCACACATGGCTCAGGCTCATTGTACACACTGTGTACCTGGAAGTGAGCAGGGTATAGTGTGGTTCAACACCTTTTGGTTCCCACATACAGTTGTGGGTAATATCTCGTTGTTCAGGGTTGCAGTACACGTGTGAAAACAGCGACAGCACAGTGGGTCCTCAGTTTTTACTTTTCAACTTTCACCAGCTGTTAGCCTTCCATTTAGTTTGCTCTGTGTAGGCGGAGGAGCTGGGCTGAACCTCTAGAGGGTTTTCCATCCATACAATGTGAGATTTTTACCATCTGTTTCAATGAACGAGTAAAGACAATTACAGCAAAAGAGAGAAGACGCTTTGTTAAAATTCAGAAGACATTAATTGTGAATTTGGGCAAACCAAAATGAATGAAAACTTCTTCTTTTTTCCCCTAGACTTTTTAATATGTTAAAACTCAGAAAGGGGATATCTGCTTTTATTTTGGAAATAAGAATATAGAAAAATACATAAGATCAGAAGCTGATGTATGGAATGTGTCAAGATAAATGCAGTGAAAACAGCAGTTTAGATGAATGCAGAAATCATAAGAGCATTAGCTCGCACTGCTGTTGGTATGAGGTGAAAATACCCTTGAACACACAGTTGACACTCCAATACATCTATTTATTTACAGTACACTGTCTATCTGCTACACAGATGAATCAACACTGTCTCCTGAAAATCACTATTCTGTAAAAAAACAACTTGCAACAGCAAATATGTTGTGAAGGATGAAGACCAGAAAATGCTCACGATAAACAGAATAAGCAGATTAATGTATTTGGCAATGGAGATAAAGATGGTAAAAGCTGAACACTGACAACATATTTAATTTGTTTTCTGTCAAAATGTCTTAATCTTAAAAAAAACAAAAAAACAATGTGTGTTATAGTGACAAGTTTATGAAACTTTTTCTTGCTATGCTGCGGGAAGGAAGTTACTTTTTAACAATGACAAATCATGTTTTGATTTTCCAGTGTTTTGACTGTGCAGATCAGACTCCACAAATTAATTAATCATAAAAGTCTAATCGCAGCCTAGTTACAGTTTACAAGGTAGTGAATAATGTAAATGTCCCTGCTAAATTAAAGTGTCATAGAAGGCCTTTAACAGACAAATTGTAATGAGGAAAAACAGGAGCAGTGGTCACATGCGCCCTTACAGGACCAGCGTTTACAGCAGGTTTTGGCATGGTGGGTCACTTGTGTGAATTTGTAGTCCTTTTTCAATTATTTCTTTCCAGTGTTTTGTGCAAGTGCCACGGATTGTTACCAGGATCTTAACCCAGTTAATTAGGGTTGAAAACAATGCCGAGATGAATCGCGTCATGTTCAGAGTGGTCAGCTGTGCTAATGCTTTTAGCAAGGGACACATTAATGATAAAGAGTTGGCTGGAGCTTTGGAGCTGTGAGGCTGTAAGGCTGGATAAAGCTGTGTTTGATATCAATTCATTATGCTAATTTA
>OMNW01034755.1:0-23008 GCA_900303245.1 Selene dorsalis | reverse complement strand
GCACTCAGGATGGATCAGTGCGCCACAGTGGCCCTTTCTTTACCTTATCGGCTCCCCATCTCTGTCTAAGCCTCACCATTACCCCAGTGCTTCACCACCGGTGCATCTCCCTCCACACCATTACCCGAGCGCTCAGCTTCCTCCTGCTCCGTTCCCCACCATCCTTAGTTTGCCGATGCCTATCTGCCTGATAAGTGCTACATGCCCGCAAAGCCTCGCCTTTTGCAGAGAGCCACGGGGGGAGGTCCCACTGAGGAAACCATGGAGGAGATATTCCAGTCATGTATACTCAGTGAAAGCTAATCAATGTAAGGCTAACTCTCTGTAATAGCCCACCCGCACGGCTAAAGCCAACGCTTATCCAGAGAAATGAAAGTTTCTTTCCTCTTGACCTTTTCACTGGGAGATGTGTACAGCTCCACTGCCCCATTTCCCCCCCTCCCCAGAAAGCTGCACCATGGAGCCTCCTGGGCTGATGTAAATGTCTTGCATGAGGGTTTTGGTTTTTACAGTGGTATTAAGTTTATAATGCTGTTGTGAAACAAGCGTTATAGACTCACTGCTGGTTGCAACTGATTAATTCACTCTATCTGTCAAATGTCAGGGTTGTTCAGACTCTAATCTCAAACATCTGTCACAACCACATTCATTCATATATGCTAAAGTGTCTTTCTCTCTGCATGTCGTTCCTCTCCAGTCCACAGGTCATGAATAGGGAGGCTATGCATCATTCAGCTGTTTTGAGCAGAGGGGTACTGTGTGGAATATTAACTAAACCTCCGAAAGAGTCTGTGTGTCTGTGTGTGTGTGTGTGTGCGGTAGCCGGTCTGCACTGTACTTGTGTGTGTGCGAATGCGTGTGCATCGCAGGAGTCAGCTCCCCAGGGCACTGCAGCCAGGAGAGTGAAAGGCCTTCACCGCCACTCTCACAATAACACATGCTGGAATAAAGAGAATTTAGCCTTCCTATTTTCACAGGGGTTATTGGCATGCTTATTTAACCGCCTCTCCCCCCAGAGATTACAATGCCATTTACATCCAGTTTTTTTATTTGCCTGCCTGGAATAATGAGCCCCAGAGATGGTTGGAGGCTGAGAGCATCTGACAAGTTGTGACAATTAAAAGGGAATCTCATCTTTGGGTTTATTGCCATCTAGTCATCCCACTGCGTGCATGCGTGTGTGTGTGTAAGCACGCCGCACCTCTGGAGACCCAAGAAAATGAAAAGCATCACAGGAACGAGTGCCACAACTTTTTTTACCTGTAACACGGTGTCTGTGCGTTTCTCTTCTCCAGGACACTCTGGAGATGTGCGCGCGAGAGAACGAGTTTAAGAGCATTTTGTTCGCTCTGTGCTATTTCCACGCCGTGGTGGCGGAGAGGAGGAAGTTCGGTCCTCAAGGCTGGAACAGATCGTACCCCTTTAACACAGGAGACCTCACCATCTCCATCAACGTCCTCTACAACTACCTGGAAGCCAATCCTAAGGTACGCGTCTCTGTTCTTTTTACCCGGGTGCAAAGGATTACAAAGCCCACCTTAATTGGAAATCTAAACACACACGACCTCGACCGGCTGCCAATCCCCGCTGCTTCTAATCTCCAGGTGCCGTACGACGACCTGCGCTACCTGTTTGGTGAGATCATGTACGGGGGTCACATCACGGACGACTGGGACCGCCGTCTGTGTCGGACCTACCTGGAGGAGTTTATCAAGCCGGAGATGATGGAGGGAGAGCTGTGCCTGGCGCCCGGCTTCCCCTTACCTGGAAACATGGACTACAACAGCTACCACCAGGTGAGACAGAATACATGGAACATTAAATGTAGTAATTGAAGCTGCAGAAAAAGCAGTGAATTCAGGCCACAACACCAGTACGAGACAGTTTTAAGATTACACCTCTCTGACCTTTGTCTCTGGACCACCAAGGGTCCCCAAGGAGCTTCTATGTGGCCTCTAGCAAATAAATGGAGGTTTAATATTGCCATAATTGAATCACTATAATTAAAAGGTTTTTCTTTCTGCAGAGTTCTACAATTCAGAGCTAAATCAATAACAATAAAACTCCCTCCATATGGCTCCCTGGGACATAACAGATTGTAGTTTGAGTTATATGAATAGTTCTCGGAGGTGGAGTTGCTCTGTGGGTGGAAAGAGTTTGTCAGTAAGTCTTACTTACTGGCAAACTTGCCTGTTGGAAAACAGAGATAATGAAGTCATCTAACAGGGAGAGTTGAGAGGCATGAAAGTCAGAACTTGATGAGTCACATCACAGAGCCACAAAGCATTTATATACATGCACAGTAAGATGAGCATGAGCAGATTGTATGGAAGCAGCCACGCACTTGTATTCGTAAAGTTGCTTCAGTATTCGCCATTTAAAGATGTCCTGAAGTGGCTGTGCAGCTCTGCGTGCTTATGCGTTTCGGGTAAAAAGTCAAAGCTAGGGAGGGGCACGTCATGGGAATTGATTGCTGCCTATCGAAGCCGATCATGTGCGTGCTGCTGCGGAGGACTGAACCGTCACCCTCATGCACCCCTGTGGACCTGGGTGAGGAGATGGGTGGAGATGAAATGGGGAGGAAGGGATGAACAGTTATGGACTGAGACCTTGCAGACTGTTTGAGCCCTGAGCCGAAGGTAGTAGTTATGCTAGCAGGGGGGAGATGCTCCACGGAGTCAGAACAAGTTTACACACACAGTGTCAGCAGAACTTTGTCTTTTCTTTTTCTTTTTTTAAAACTTTATTTACACAATGGAGTTTACAAGTTAAAGGTGGGGTTGGAGATCTATTTCTGGAGCATTTTTTACTCAGCTGCTTGAAATCCTCGTCACACTCCAACTGTAACCAATTAATTTAATGCTTTTTCACAAAAATGAAAAAAGTCAGTCACCTGTGGAATGGACAATCCTGGAAAAACACCATGCAATCATTTTGAACAAGTCAATTGGATCGTGATTTGTCAATCAAACTGCCAACTCTGTCCCTCCCTCCCTCAAAGTCACGATGCAGAAAAGACAACAGCAGTAATCCAATGTAGCACACTGAAGTCCAGTAGGTGTTAATGTAGCTCTAAGCTGGATGCTGGATGGTTTATTATGATGTTATGTGTTTTCTTTACCGTGAATGAGCCATGAGAAAAAGCTGCGCAGTGAAGCCCCACGACACGCAACAGTATCACTGAAAGCTGCGTCACCATCGTTGGGATAGATTTGAAGGTATCACATTCACAGAGCGACCCAATGCGAAGAGTTCCTGTGCTCTGGAGGCGTGGCTTCGGAGAGAAGTCTGACTAAAGGGGCTTGGACTTCTGACTTATGTATTTTCAAAATGTGGCCTGCTCAAACTGTTTTTCCAGGATCTCCAACCCTACCTTTAACAGCAGTAACAGGGAATGCTGGCGGTCGTGCATCAGTCAAAAAACAAAGCCTGCAGAACTAGCTCGTTACAGCTCGAAGGTTTGGACAGTGACTGGCAGGAGTTACATTTCAGGGGAGGGACTAAAGAATTAAAGAAACTATTTTAATTGGACGCAAAATTAGGGACACCTTTGAGTGCAGGATGAGCCACCAAAAGCCTGAACTCGTTTTACAGGAAGAGAAAATACATCAGTTTTGATATAAATACTCAGATCATAATTTAAGAATTAACATGTGGATACAGGGTTAAAGCTGGAAAATACAGTTTTCATTTCATGGGGCCTGTAAGGCAGGAGAGTCAATCCCAGCATGCAGCAGAGAGCTCCACACAGATGAGCACTTGGTCACATCAGACTGATTCTGTTTTTCAAGAGTTTCTACACAGACATGCACATGCACGGGACATGCACACTGACAGTGCTGACATTTGTGTGAAAGAAAAGTTCATACAAGAAGAAAACGTCATACTTTCTGTGTCCTGCATTGTTATCCTGAATAATCTGTCCTCAGATTATCTCCACTTATTCTCTTTATCCACCTATACTCTCAGGTATGAGTGGGTATTTCACAGCGACTGACCCCTATTCCACTGTCAGCGAAGTCTGCAGCTCTGTTCAGACCGACACACACAGCTGGAAGGATGCCGTGGAGAGAGAATAAGCTGCTGGCTGCTGTGCAGACTGCTAAATATGTGTTGTAGTTGATGCGCAACACTTCAGTCGGCAGTGTGTGTCTGTAAAACTCACTCGTCCATCTCTGTGTGCACAGTGTAGTCGTGGTGGGTCTGACATGATAGCACTGTGATGGACAGGTGAAAGTGTGTTTACACTGTCTGTACTCAAAACAGGAAAATGGGTGTAGATTAGTATGTGATGTGTATGTGTATGTGTATGCGGTGTGTTTTCAGATACTGTGTACTGCAGAGTCATGTGACCTGAGTGTTAGTGGGTTTTTGACCAGAGGACAAGTGGATTTAGAAGCTGTTTCTGCAGCTTTAGGGCTGTATATACAATGTAGACTGCATGCTGTACTTTCATGGAGGGTGTATCCATGTCACTTTTATTTCAACTATAGAGGGAACTCCGGGTGCCTGGAGCTAAAGGGTAACGTTTAATCCTTTAATTATTCATAGGATCGTCATCCATTAAGCACATTCCCTAATAAAGCCAGGTGCACTCACACCTCGGTGAATTGCTTCACACAGCAACAGTTTGACAAAGAATAAGGTTGCATATCGTGTGAATACATTTCCGGTTTATTATGAAACTATTGAGGGAAAGCATGTAAAAAGTTGTGCAGTTGCTCAGCTGTGCAGGGACGTATCCAGATGATGTGCCTTAAAATAACATGAAATCACTGCACCACTGACTTCAGACCAGGTTTTTGTTCTGCTGCTTCAGCATAACAATGCAGCATCACCACACCTGACCACCCCTCATTTTAAGGCAAACACACACGAACACCAGTGTATTTGCTGCTTCAACAGTGTGGGCACTGGATGGGAAAATGACAACTGTGTTGGTCTGAAACAACACTTGTGATGCACTTTATTCCAGGTGTTAGACAGAGCCTTTTAACTTCAATACGTTGTCTTCAGAGTCGGTGGCTGCTGTGCAGTCTTCACTCACCGAGGCTGCTTAGTTGTCACAGACCAACAGTAGCTCCCACGCCCTCACTCGGCTTCATACTCCACAGTGTGTCAAATGGCTATCAAATGAACTTTTATCTCTAGCTCTTTTTTCTGCTTGTTGCACATGTAAACGTTAGACGAAAACAATCAACATCAACCAAATGAATTTCTACGAGGCTGACTGACCAATAAGAGATGAATGCAGCAGCTTCATCCCTGTTGATCATGTTGACAAGACTGAGGCTGACTTTGACTTAGAGCACTTTGAACACGACCTGCGACAGCTCCTGCCTCACCTCAGCCTGCGTCACCCCGCTTGTTGTGTATTATCATTGATCATTTTTAACATGAGCGTTGATTGACAGGGTGAAATCAGAAACAAGGCGGGTTCTATATGTAGACCACTACAGCTCAGACTAGACCCACGCAGGGTTTTTTATTGTCCTTATAAAGGATTAAATAAGTGAGCTGAGCTTGTTGTGGTGCTTTCTTCTTCCACTTTTTCTACTGTGCTTTAAAAAAGTGACAACCTGCAACATTTATATGAATAATGTTATTTCAGAAAGTATGTTCTCTGAGATAGTCCAGATTCTCCACGGGGGGTGTGATGGGTATGACTGGTATTTATATCTCCTTCAGTCTTGTGGGCACAACCTGGGGAGAGCTGCAGCGTTGTCACCACACAACCACACTGCGAGGCCAGTCGGTTCAGATTTGGCTGGAAAACAGTGGCTGTAAATGACTGCGGGTCCCTGGGGGTCTGTTAGGGGCCGTCGCCTCCCCCACAACCATCTGGAGCAAAACTCAGCGTATTTTAGGAGAGGAAGAAGACCCGGTGACTCAGCAGTTTTGCTCCTCTTTCAACAATATACAGGTGGATGCAATCAGCAGAAGTTAGCCCGTGAGTACAGAGGAGATCAAACGGGCCGACTACAAAGTGTGCCTGTATTAAAGGCCAACATATTTCCCATCAAAACTTTCATCAGGACATTATGATTAGAAGAGCTTTTTTTTTATTTAGTTTAAGTGCCCCACAAAAGGCAGCCTGTCTGTATCGAGCTCCCACTTTCATCTGTTCTAACTTAAAAGCATTTATATTCATTATGGAGCAGCAGATGGAAAATGCCACGTTTTCTTCCCCTTGTTATGGTCATTAGCAGTGTGTCAATTGATCCTGAGTGTTTGAATCTCACCCAGAGATATCCTGTCATTTATATGGTTCCATTCTTGTCCTTTGTCAGCACTACTTTAAAAGACTTTGGTACTTTTAAGTCAGGAAGTAATTGGAGTTGCCAATCTTCATGCTCTTCATTTAAAATCATCTGGGTGAGAATTAAGGTTGAAGTTAAAAAAAAAATGTTCCATTCAGGTTAGAAAGTTTTTTTTTTAATTAACAAAAAAGAAAACAGCTTTGTGACCTTTATTTCAACCAGACTAAAACACATTTCCTCTGCTCCAGTACATTGATGACGTCTTACCTGCTGAGTCGCCCTACCTGTACGGCCTCCATCCCAACGCCGAGATCGGCTTCCTCACGCAGACCTCCGAGAAGCTGTTCCGCACCGTGCTGGAGATGCAGCCCAGGGACGGGGGAGTGGGTGAGGGCGGTGGGACCACGCGGGAGGAGAAGGTAAAGATGAAAGCTTACACAGGAAATCTGAAGTTGATCACAAGGTATATCTATTCATGGTGTATTGTACACACTGAGGCCAGAAGATGTGGACACCATCAGTCTGTGGGAACTTGGCTGCTGGGATTTGGACACTGATGCTGAGCAATAAGATCAATAAGAGCAATAAGCTTGTGGTCTGTGTTCCAGTTAATCTCAAAGGTGTGGTGAGGGTCGAGGTTAGTGGAGTTCTTCCACTCCAAACAGGGAAATCTTTTTTTTTTGAAAGACCTGGTTTAGTGCATACAGACATTGTCATATTCAAACAGGAAAGATTATGATTTCACTTAATTGGAAATATGTGCAGAGCAGGAAAACACCAATGAATGAGTATACTTCACAAGTAGTAAGTGTTGCTTTAAATGTTTCAAAACCACAAAAGCCCCTTATTCTGCTTTACTCCAGGAGTCCACCCAGAACTCATTCAAAAGCTTGTAGGAAATCAGGACCACATATTTTCTGGTCTGGTGGTGCTGCATCACTATTCATTGGTTTTGTTTGAATTGCTCAATCCTGATTTCCATCGTGACTCTTAAGTGGTCATTTTCTTATGCAGTAGTATATTTTGAACAAATTTTAACCCTTTTTCACAGAAGTTACGCTTGAAAGGTTTCATAACCCAGGGAGGACCAGTGGTTCATCAGTGTTATTTCCGTTCTAAACTTCCCTAATAATCATTGTTATTATACCTGTCCATGGTCCAAAGAGGAGACTTGTTTCAGTATGTCAAGGAAAATCAGTCCGTCCATACATCGATTTGGACTTGACGTAGACTTTGTAGTTGTGCATAGATTGTGCATTACCTGCATGAGATCCAGAGCAGTGAGCTATCACTTGTGAATTTAAGCAGGAACAGTAGAAGACTAGGCCAGAGCTGTGCGTTGCTGTGCATTGGGCCACCAGGAAAAACACTCGGTGTTACACCGCAGGTCAGCCAAGAGAGGACTGTAATACAGCACACTTAGATGCACTCGTGTGTTACAATATGGTACTGGGTCATGGGATGTAAAAATGTAGCACCCAAGGAAAATGCTCTGCTCACAGCAGAGGTGTTACTAGGAGGTCATCTTTGGGTGGGCAACATATAAAATGTTGTGTGTGTGTGTGGGGGGTTCTTTAAAGAAACACGCAGCTTGCAAAATGTGCAAACTAAACTGTGACTACTAATACAACTTATAAGAACCAGAGAAAAGACGGACAATAGTCAAAGGTATTCATAGTTGGTGAGTGCAGCTCCAAACAGGTCTTCCAATTCACTAAACCATGTCTGTACCATGTATGTGTGAAGTGCCATGGTTTAGAGATAATGTAAAGGAGGAGCACACCCACACCTTCAAAATGGCCAATAGCAAAGCAGTGCATTTTTTGATGACAGATGACACAATTAGAGAAAACTATCAAAAAACTAGCTATAACAGTGTTTTTTTCAGAATTTGCACTGGGATGGCAGATGATTCCTCTGGGTGGACAAGGCTTTTCTTTGGGTGGATAATGAACATGGGCTCAGAAAATTCTTTGCTCAAATACAATACAGCTGTAACATGCCACACTAAGGTAGTTGGTAGTGACTGGATGACACAGAGTTATCAAGTGGGCACCGACCTTCACCAGCATTTCGTCAACTAGCCCATAACGCCTTTGACCTCACACTGATCAACACTTTTTAGTCATTACTTAAGACTTTACATGTCAATAATGGCAAAATTCTGCACACATGGTTGATATTTTAATAGATTATATGTAATTTTACAAACTAGGACCTAAAACTAGTCTGACTGGAGGAGGCAGGAAACTAATCTACCTCCACCTGGAGCAGCTACAACAGTAAAAGGCTGTATACACAGTGATGCAGTATGTTATTATGTCATATGCACATTTGTTGTTTATAGAATTTGGGCAGATTTTGCTGATTATACTCATATTGACTATATGATAGGAAGGAGGACTGTGATGGAGTGTAATGGAGGAGTTTTAGATTCTTACAGTTTAATGTAAAGAGTCTGTGCTACTAACCCTGCACTTTGTACACATTTCTCCAGTTTTACTCTGACAGCTTCAGTATCTTTAAAAACAGAAGATCCACACTAGAATATAAAATCAGATTCTGAGAGTTTGAACAATTTGCTGTAATAAATCCACTTCCATTTCAACTCCTCGTATAATTCCTACACGATGTTCCTCCTTAAAGAATAAATCGAGCTCTTGTACAGAGGAGACATTCAGAGCACATATTTAAGCCTAACCCTTTCATAAAGTCGACTGTCTCTACACTCTGGGAGCTGGCGCTGAATCTTAAATGTATGATGACAACAGGTGACATTTCCTATAGCTGCTGCACACTCATTTGAAAATAAATTGCAGACCGACTGTTCGGGGCCTCTGACAGCACCCAGGGTGATTTTTTTTTCGGGGATGGCATTTTGTGGAGCATTTTCTGGTTCAGCACTGCTCTGAAATGAAGCTTATTTGAGTGTAAAAGCTCAAACAAATATTCTGTCAGAGAGAGTGCAGCCGTGCACACTCCCTCCTCGGCGCGACTGTCACTTTTTTAATATCATAAGTAAGGGTCCTGGTAGCCTGAGTGTTAGCTTTGTTAACAGTCATTTATGCTCAGTTTGGCTTGAAAACAGCAGCACACTCTGACTTGCTACTGGGTTTTCTCTTCTAAAATGTCAGTGTGCAACCAGTATCTCTCCCCAGTAAAACCAGTAGCTCCTATCTCATGTACCAACCCAGGATCACTCCAAGCACTTGCTGTGACAATACACTTTTCAAATGAATTGTACAGAACACCTGATTAAAAGCTGATATCTGGTACTGCAGCTGGAGACAACAGCCCTTGTTCTTGTTGGTGCAGCACCACATGTGCAGCAAGCAGGCAAACATTAAAAAAGGTGTATCAAAGCAGCAGAAAGAGATCAATCACAGCTTCTTGCCGGGACTTTCACAATAAAGCCAGAGACAGAGAGAGAATGCAGAGGATGCAATTCTAGTGTGAGAAATCTCCTTAAACTACTCTGTGATATTCACTTTCATCTTTCTTCCCTTTCGAATTCACGCAGCTTTCTAGATAGCTGTTCTTTGTGGTGATTTTTAACGGTGTTGTAACATTATAATGTCTGTGTCGATCTTCAGTCCTGGCTTTGAAGTGTACTGAGAGGTCATGTTGACCTTGACCTTTGACCTTCAGTCACCAAAATCCAATCAGTTTGTTATTGAGTTCAGGCATTTTTACCAGAATTTGAAGAAATAGACAGACAGACAGACAGACAGACAGACAGACAGACAGACAGACAGACAGAGAGCAATACGTCTCTGACTGTTGCCAACGCAGAGGTACAGAAACAAGAAGAGACAGAGTCTTAACTGGACACAATACCATTAGCTATGAGCAGGAAACAGTTTAATCCTGGTTCAGTTTGTCAGGTTTATTCAGGGCTGGCTTTTCCCAATAAACCTCTGGACTGTGCAGGTCAAGACAGTTCCCATGGTAACTGAGCTTCCTTTAAGAAAAGGAGTTTCCTGAAAATAAGCCAGTTTACTTCAGTAAGCCTTGCTTACCCTTCTACTATCTCACATCCTGGCCACTGCTTGCTATGTGTGTGTGTGTGTGTGTGTGTGTGTATCTGTTCCATGATGTATTATGATGTGTGACCTTTCTGGCTCAGGAGCCTGGATGCTCCTGTCCTCAGAGATGTCTCCCACACTGGGCGAACCGATGAGGCCCACTTTGTATTCATTGGGCTCAGCAGCTGCCAAACCCAGATCAGATATTTGAACAGAAAAATCCATAGATATGATGACCTCATATCCTTTGTTCGGCACCTAATCCGCTGATTGATCGCTAATGCCAGCTGCCTTGGGAAAATGTTGACACAGACATTAGCTTTCATCACTTACCCACAAAAATATGATGTGAGCATTGATTTTCTGGAGGGATTAGACTGTTATTGAAAACAAAGAGCTGCCGTTGCAGAATATATCCCAATGAATATTCATGGACTATCTGTTTGAATCCGTAACAGTTTCTCAGGCTGTCAACGTTGTAGCTCTGAGTTTATCTGACACCCCCATGTCTCATCAGTCTTTTATTTAACAAGTGTTTGCTCCTTTTCCGTGTTCCTGTAATTGCAACAGTGAGATGGATCAGACAGCGTGTTTCTCCCGTTAGCTCGCTCACTCATCCTTCGTCCCCCTCACATGTCACCAGGTGCGTGCGATGCTGGAGGAGATCGCGGAGAAGCTGCCGGAGGAGTTCAACATGAGCGAGCTGCTGGGGAAGGCAGAGGAGAGGACTCCCTACCAGGTGGTGGCGCTGCAGGAGTGCGAGCGCATGAACCTCCTCACCGAGGAGATGAGACGCTCGCTCCGAGAGCTCAGCCTGGGACTGAAGGTGAGGAGACTGATGCGAACAGTGGGCCATGTACACACTGAGCAACATCAACCTTCAGCTGGAGGCGTTGTTCTCTTTAAGTGTAACATCCACTCGTCTTCCTCAGTGACAAGTACCTGTCTCTTAAACACTCCTTAAACACTGTCTCACTGTTTTAATCAGTGACTTCATCTGAACATTTGCTGCTGCTGGAAACATTGTTGATGAGAGTCATGAGGTCAAACCAGTACAGTGAGTTAAAAGACATTAAAAAGGCTCGAGAGAAACTCAGCATGGCTCATTCAGGTTTGTTTGTTTTTTATTAGTTTTTAATTATATAATCTTATTTTATTTTACTTTTTAGTTTTTAATTGCAGTTTAGGCTCATTATTTTTTTTTTCACATGAGTTTGCAATTTTCGTGTTAATTTTTGGAAATTACCAGCTTCAGTTGTTTATTAGTTTTATAAATTATATATTGATGGATAATGAATAATGATAGTGATAATAATAAACATCATAACAATGACAGACATTGTTTGGATAGCACCTTTCCTACAAAAAATTCAGCTGAAACTACTCTACAACAAAGAAAGAGAAAAGAAATCATGAAATCATACATAAAAACATGTACAAGACATTACTGGTTAAATGAGATAGACAATACGACAAGCTGGGGCTGTGACTGGCAGGAGTCTGGACTCACTCAGGACTGTTGGAGAGAGACAGATGCTGTGTAAGATCCAGGACATCGTAAACAACACCAACCAACATCTGCAGCTGATTGGTCGAGAATAGTCACTGTGTCATTGCTTCATCAATGCATGCTAAAAACTGTTTTAATTCTGTAGCGCTGTTAAAATTTCATGTTTTTTCCTGCGAGAAAGTAACTGTTTAGATCCCAACATGTGGTCAGTTTATCCAAATGATGTCTTTTTAGAAATTTGCGCTGATGTTTTTGGAGACTCGTAGAGCTGCAGACTGCACACTGTACAGGTATCAACACATATCAATCAATAAGTGTTTTAAAATGAGCAGTGCCACCCTGTAATGGAAACGACCCTCAGAATAGGACCTGGTACCGAAGCTGAGTCGAGTTGAGTCGAGCTGGTACCACATAGTGAAAATGCAGCAACAGTGGCAGGTCAGATATGCAGCTACAGCAGCAGCCACATCTCATCTCAGCAACATCTCAGCCAAATATGACACTATGTAACTCTACAAAAGCCATAACAGTAACTATAACTCTAATATAATCTCTCCATCAATCTGAATGGGCCTTATTTCTTATTCGTTGGAGGGACTCAAGAACCGTCTCAATCTAAATCATCCCCGAGAAGTGCTGGCCCAGCAGGGACATCGCTAAGGGCTGAATATCTTAGATTTAAAACAAACATACTCGAATGAACTATCTTCTCATCTTCCACCACCAAACCCTCACTTCTCTTCATTGTGATGCTCTCCACACTGCATTAGTGTCCATGCATAACTGAAACTCCTTCTTGTGTTTATCAGAAGGCCCAGTCTTAAGAGTGACTCACAGAGAGGCAGAGAGGAATGAGACGTCTCTGCTCTTATGTGTCAAGCCTGACTGAGTCGTGTTAACAACAAACAAAGAGAGCAAGAGAAAAAAAATGAGTAAAAGCATTTGTCAGGAGTTATGAGGATTCGATCTCCCCGGCACTACAAGCCTCAATAAATCGGCCCAGTGATTTAAAAGCCGTGTCAACTATTGTAGCGGCAAATGGAATCATATTTTGTCTTTATAGTGGAATAAATAGGGAGTGTGTGGGTTAGCCTTGGTGATGATGGTCTGTGGCTGAAGTGACAGATCAGGATCATACTGAGGAGGTGGAAGGTTCACGGTAAATCTGCAGAACCATATCAAGCTCATAAAGAATTGTTCCGACTGTCACGTACAAGTATCTGTTCATCAGTAATTCATCAGCTGCAGGATCAGCTGCAGAATCAGTGGGTGAAGGACACCACTGTTTTGACTCTGTCTCATTACTCCTCTGTGCTGTCATCTCTCTGCTATCTTACAACATGTTTCCTTATCTGGAATAGTGCGCCTGCCGTCATGATGCTGTGTGCATCAGCAGTCTGTGACGATTTGTAACTGTTCAACACCTGATGTGACCTCCGCTGTTTTAGCTGCCAAAGCAAACAGGAAGTTACCCGTTCAACTCCGGCTTCTCGCTGTGATGGAAGCTCACAAACCAACAAAGAACTTATGCAGGAACCAGACAGCATCTGTCGCCACGAGAACACTCAGTCTAATTAAAATAGATGTTATCAGATGATCAGAAAGAGGAGGGAAGCCAAACTATACAACAGACTCTTCTAATATCTACGCACAGTCTGTTGTCAAAGTACAGCAAACACTGGGATGTTCTAATTACAGGACTGATCAAGTCGGCTGAAATGAAATAAAACTAAAGTAAAAGTATTTCTCTGTCAGTTTCTCGTGTCTCATGGCTGTGTCCTCGGGACCCGGTCCGATGCATCTCAGATTATCCTCAGCTAAACAAATACAGATACTGACTGGCCCACCTCCCCTCACATGCTACAGCACACATCATTTTCATTTTCCATTGATCCAGAAAGCCACTGAGAGTGGGCTTTTGTCAGCACTGGGAAAGGAAACAATCAGCATTCACACCCACATCAAAAGACTCAACATTGATGTAAAGAGCCCACTCATTTTCACACCTTCCACTGAGAGCAGACACTGTAAACATACCTGTCCGTCACGTTGCATTTACCAAGAACATGGCAGCTACACAACTCAAAGTGATGAAAGAGTGAGCACACCCCCGAAATAAGTTATAAAAACACACACTCACCGTCCAAACTCTAACCTGACAGATCCTTTTTGCAAGTATACTTAGCAGCTAAAAGCCTGTGTGTGTGTGTGTGTGTGTGGTGGTCATCGGTTTGAGTTGAATTTCAGCAAATCACAACACATTTCATCAGGTACATGTCTGAAAAATCCTAAGTGTGTGCTTGTCATTCATATTCACAACAAATTGTGCTAATACGAGGGGCCATCAAGGGCCCCCTTTTGCCTTGTGTGGCCCAGGCCTCTGCCTGGCTCTGCGCCTCTGCAGTACTGTGATTTCATCCAAAAAGGATAAAAAGACATCTCAGGTCAGAGGAGGCCACAGCTCAGAGGTAGAGCAGAGTGTGTCTCTGCATTCACCACAGAGCTTGTGTCCATATGTCAAATGTCCACACTGATGTTTCTCCCAGTGGCAGGCCAGCTGTCATACAGTGCGTGGGCCTGTGGGAACAGAAAGCCAGAGTGTCCAAAACAGAAGATGCTATCGGAGTTAATTAGCTGGGTTGCATCACTTCTATTTAAACTCCTCTGTCAGGGTGCAAATTGTTCCGAGAGAGGTTTTCACACAGTGATGAGACGAGACTCGCTGCACAAGTTCATCTCTGAAAAAGCCCAGAGAGAATCACTGCTGAAGATATTAACAGTGCATTTGAAAATAGCTTTGGCATTTCTGTCTAAAATCAAAAGTGTTTATTCCAGCTGATTTAAATGCCTTTTTGTCTGTGTTGCCCCCCCCCCTCCAGGGAGAGTTAACCATGACCAGTGATATGGAGAACCTGCAGAATGCAATCTTCCTGGACGTGGTTCCAGAGAACTGGACCAAGCGGGCGTATCCCTCCATGTCAGGCCTGGCTCTGTGGTTCACCGACCTGCTGGTCCGGATCAAGGAGCTGGAGGCCTGGTCCACAGACTTCGTCTTGCCCTCTGCAGTTTGGCTGGCTGGCTTCTTCAACCCCCAGTCCTTCCTCACAGCCATCATGCAGGCAATGGCTCGGAGGTAGGCTCGGTTTTTCACGAGGGCATCACACATGTAGGTCATGATGGAAACAGCATGGTGGAACGTGTTTATGTATGTGTGTATGATGACAGGAATGAGTGGCCTCTGGACAGCATGGGACTGCAGTGTGATGTCACCAAGAAGAACCGCGAGGACTTCAGCTCGCCGCCTCGTGAGGGGGCCTATGTGCACGGGCTGTACATGGAGGGAGGGCGCTGGGATACTCAGGTACAACATTGATTTTTTCTTCTTTTTCCTCCACCGATCATCACAGAGTTGGAAAACGGTATTGGCACTTTGATTCACAAGAACCTCCCACAGAAAATTTCTTCGACACATCAGTCCTGGCCAGTGAAGCAACTTTCACATTTCTCCCCTAAAAGGCCTCCGCATTCCCTTTGCGGTTTAATTTTCTCCTTTGCATCCTGCTTGCGTTCGGCTCTCAGAGCACAGTGCATTACTCAGCTTCCCAGGGCACTATCTATCTACATACATACAGCTACTGTATACACACTCGGCTTTCAAGGAGCATCCCTGTAGACTTCTTAATTAGAGAATATGCCGACTTTGCACTTGAACACTTAGAACACCCTTTAGAGGAGCGGTGCTCTCTCTTTTTTTTTCTTCATTAAAGTTGGGGAGATACAGGCAAATAGACAGACGGTCCAGGCGGCTTCTCCTCGCCCCCACCTCCTTACCCCTCCTCCTTCTCCTCGTCCTCCTCTCAGCCCCAAGGCCAGTTCTGTGCCACTGGCAGGGAGAAGCCGAGTGTGAACAGAAGAGTAAGCAGCTCTCCATCTGGACGCAGCTCTGTGCAGCAATAAAAGTCAAAGATTTATGATAAACCTACTCATCTATATTAATGAGCGTTGTATTTCAGACATCAAAGACAGCCAGATACTGTACATGATGAACACCTTGTGCGCTGCTGAATGGGCCTGATTGAAATGCACACGGGGGAGCTAGTGTGTTTATGTAATGGACAATGCTTACTCCAGCTCGGTCATACATTTTTATTTTCTCAATATGTGAGAATGAGATTTAACAATAAAAGCAGTTTCGTTACAGCAGGAAAACTGTTATTAAACTCATTTAGAGTGAATCCGACTGAGCCCACATGTTGTGCTTTAAGATACGCTTTATTTGGTGTCTACACACTCAGACGTAAAGTTATTGGTTTTTAATACGTCTTTAAAGTTTTACAGTAGTTACAGATGCAATTAGCGCTTTGTCCTCCGAGCTTTTCCAAAGTCGTCAGGATTTACATTTCATTCCTGAAAGTCACTGTGCATGCATGGAGAAAGCTCTGTTTGTCAGGCGCTAAGTGTAGGAGGATTAATTAATGAGACAGACCACTCTGTTTCAGTGTGTTTAGAGAGTGTGTATTCTGAGGCAGGGCGGCTTGACTTCCACTCAGACTCCGCCGACTTTCACCACTTTTCAAGGGCACCAGAGGACTGTGTTCAGCAGGCTCCAGGTCTGACGTCACTGGTGCCAAACCAGGGAAGTTAAACATGTACTTTTAAATCCTATGAGTCGGCAACAGTGAGAGCCAGAGGCATGTTGTCTGCAGTTTGTCTGTCCATATGTGAGGGCCATTCTCATAAACGTTGTATCTCTTCAAACACCTTGATGGTACCTCTTCAAAAATGGCACAGACGTTCACTTTTTAGATGTTACTGAAGACTTAAAACAGCAAATATGACCAAATGTCACATAGACTAGAAATATTTTATACAGTTGGATAAATGGGGATGTAATTTGAAATTATATGTTTCCTTATGTCATTGATGGTTGGTCATCTCTCCCCCCTCCCTCCTTCCAGAGTGGTTTGATCGTTGATGCCCGTCTGAAGGAGCTCACCCCGACCATGCCGGTCATCTTCATCAGAGCCATCCCAGTGGACAAACAGGAGAGCAGGAACGTCTACCAGTGTCCCGTATACAAGACCCGACAGAGGGGACCCACGTATGTGTGGACCTTTAACCTGAAGACCAAAGACAGCCCCTCCAAGTGGACTTTAGCTGGTGTGGCCCTGCTGCTGCAGATCTAGTGTTGTTGTTATGAATGTGGTGATGGTGCCAACAGGGTCAAGGGTTCAAATTCCGTTTGGACCAAATAGATTGCCAGACAAGAAGTGACAATCCTGCTCTTATAAATTAAAACTTGAATTTATTGAAGCTTGAAACTAAAGTAAGCACCCAGGGCTTTTCTTGCTACAGCCTGGTCAGGTCTGCTATGATCAATTATGTTTGATGCTAAGCTAATTTAGCTAATGTTAGCAAACTTAGCTAACAAACAGAAGTGAAACAAGACGTAAAACCACTACATTCACCGTACTCTGAGACTTTTGAGGAACGACTACCTGTAAAACAAAGGCCAGCGACACATGACTGCTACTAGGTGCTAGCAGTGTTATCATATTAGCAGCTACTGCTAACACGGTACAGTGAGACTTGTTTATCTTTCTTTTTTCTTTTTTTTCCTACTTTTTTCCAAGTCAGTACAGAAATGATCAAAGCTTTGGAAATGAAGGTCTGTGGCGGTGCAGTGATTAGCACTGTTGCTGCGCAGCAAGAAGATTCTGGGTTCGATTCCTAGGCCTGGGGACTCTGGGTGGAGTTTGCATGTTCTCCTTGTGCCTGTGTGGGTTCTCTCCAGGTTCTCTGACTTCCTCCCACAGTCCAGTAATACATGCACTAGCTTGTTTTGTGATTCTAAATTGCTCAAAAGTGTGAATGTAAGTGTGTGAGAGTGTTCTTCTCTATATGTCGGTCCAGTGATACTCTGGCGAGGGTGTATGCCTCCTTGCCCTGTGTCAGCCGGGACTGGCTCCAGCACGGATAAGCGGTATAGCCAATGGATGGATGTGTGCCATAACTCTGTAATTTCCAATTGTGGCCACACTGAGCCAAAGCTGCATTGTTCTATTTCCCACACTTGCCAAAGTCCTGGCAGAGCAACATGTAGCTTGTTGCATAATGAAAGTGCATATGATCTCCACAAATAGACATCTTGTGGACTGTGTCTGTTTGCCCGAGTGAATTTCTGGTGTCATGTCCAGTGGCAGGAAATCTCTCTCCACCCACAGACAGTGACACATTCACATCTCAAGAGAAAAATCTCAGAAACAGGAGTGAATGAGCAAGCACTTCTTACAGAAAGCACCGGCCTCTCAACACCGTGTTCTTCCTCTCTGGATGTTGTGGGTTTGAGGGATCCATCATGTAAAATCATGTTTAAACACAGATTTCTGAGCCTTCAGTAAACTGTTAGAATCATCTGCTCTGTAGACTGTCTGCACTGCTGTTTCTGACTCATTAAAATGCTAATTATCTGTATGCATTTGTGGAAAAAGTCGAGTAATATCATGTATCTGTGAGTCACTGTATGAGGAGGTGTTAAAAATCTGTAGCTCGTCGGGGAATATCACATAATAAATTTAACTATTGGGAGATTTCACACTTTTTAGCAGACTCCAAATCTGAAAACTACCAACACCATGTACACATTTTCTAATACCTCCACGATTTGATCATAGACAGTATATATTTTTATATGTGTGAGAGTAATTTTTCATTAATTTTCACTTTCTTCCTAAAATCATAAAGAAATAAAGGTGTTTTATCTTGTCATTCCAGGTTGTACCTGTGGTTTATTTTCAATTACTCTACATTAAACCCCATTTTGCTGTCAATTTGATGTCATTCCCCTATCTCCCATTTCCAGTCTCCCAGTCCTGCCTCTTCTTTTCCAAGTTTTTAGACCAACTCTGTCCCCCTCTCTCTCCTCTTCCTCCTTCCACTTCACTCCTTTCTTCTTCCCTCTCTCCCCATTTGAGATTAAATACAACCTCCAAAGCAGAAAGTATGGAGTCTCACAGATCCCTCAACATGTACATTAGATGCGTGCGTGCACACACACACACACACACACACAGAGTAGAACCCTCTAAAAATTTCTCCCCATTTCCCTCAGTCTTGTTCTCTTGCTATCTCAGCCCAAGTTCCCCTGTGTCTCCTTTTTCTGGTTATTGGTGAGCTTTAACAATGTGCTCAGAGACAGGGAGGCATGAGGAGGAGGAGCAGCAGCAGAGATGGAGGATGAGACAATTTATATAGAACTGCCAAATTACACCTTCAGGTAGAATTATGAAAACAGATTCTGTGTATGCACGCACACAGTACACATGCAACTGTAGTGTGGCTCTGCAGAGAAAGAAATATTTCAGCCATTAATGCAGCAGTGGTGCTGCAGAAATGTTGTGATGTGAAGTGATGAAATATTACTAACTGGTGTAGCTGGCCCTTTACTGAGCCCTGACACCATTCATTTTTAAACAGTGGCTTAACATACGAGTATACAAATGCATTTCTAGGTAATCACTGTCAGTTGTGTCGGCAGGAACACTAGCAAATAATCTGTAGGCAGTTTGCATTATTTCAAAGATGTATGACGTTTGAAAACCACGTTTTATTCTTTCACTCTGACTTGTTTTGAATTGAGAAGTCAGTGAAAGCACCTGATGACAGGTACCCTTCATGCTCTCATCGGTTTATGATCCAAAAGACATTACATAGAGTAGCGGCCTTGCTGAACAGATAGTCACGCCATTATTATGAATTAATATACACTTCAAAAAGTTATTTGTTCTATCCCAGCCCTGTTTGATTGCCTTCTGTCAAAGAAGACTAAAAGCTATGCCAGTGACTCTGTGAGGCTGGTTGTGGGTAAAGCCCTGCATTCTGACATTAGCTTGTCAGTACTAACAGTGAGGGTGAACATGTTGAATTTTAATGCTATGGTGTCCTGTGAGGACAAGCTTGCGCAGCGCGCGCACAGGCGGAGAAGCTACGTGCCTCATCAGCTCACCACCTCTGCCTTGAAAGCAGACCTTTTTTTAATGGATACACACAGTTTCTTTGATGAAACAACAACATCAGTGGCTAGGCCCAGGGGGGAAAGTGCCAACGGTTAGTTTACAGCATAGACTGTAGGTTTACAGTCTATGAGAATACCACTGCAGTTGCTAACTTTCCGGTGACAGTGTTGTCGTCGCTAGCCGCAACAACGCTGAAGCCGCACCTGCTGTCAGCGGGTTGTGGCGTTGCTCGCCATTTCTGGTCCTCGCAGGCGCTTGGCTGGTCGCAGAGGGAGCTGCTTCTCCTGCTCTCTCTGTGCCGGTCAAACATCGTCTAGTCTGTACCCGTCTGTATATACAGGTCATTTTAAACATATTTAAGTCAATATTTTCATTATTTTTTATAACGTAGTACGTTAATGACAATTTTCATCCCATGTCCACTTATTGAGCGTGTGTTTTAATGAGTTTTTTAGGGATAAACACCAAATGCATGGGGCAGAGTGTTTCGACCATTGTTTTAGCATAGTTAGCTGTTAACTCGGCGAACACCTTCATTAATCGTCATTTAATTTATTTTATCTTGAAAATTAGCCGGATTCTCTCGCCTTTTCTGTGCCCGACTTCCTGTCTGGTACGGTCTGTTCTATCCAGCTTGACAGCTGCGCGGCCGTAGGTCAGTGAAAAGCCGTGTAAAAAAAACCCCGGATGACAATAGCAAAACAACTCCGAGCCGCTCCGAGCTCACGGGGGAATAGTGCTGGTGATTCATAACGACATATTGGTGAAATGAAGGAGTTTCACAGCAGATAATGTCTTATTTAGACGCTGCATCGTTGCCCCAACAACTCCCATATACATGGATCGCGAGTGGATCTAAATATCTTCCAAAGGACTCCAAGTTACACCAAAGTTGTTCTGGTGAGTAAATGAACATATTTTATGCTAGAAATAAGGTCCAGGTTGCAAACTTCTCCTTAAATGTTGCGGTTTGTTTGGTGTATGCTAATTCTCACAATCTTCCATCTCTGAAAATGCAATTGCCCTTCCTTGTGCAAATGAAGCCTCTGTATACATTTCTATTAGATTTTTTGTGTGAACCCTGGAACTAAAAGTTCAAACTACGCCTACGAGTGTGGGCTCTAAAGGCCTGTGTGGTTGTACAGGTTTTACATTTCTCTGTTCAGAGTCTTTTGACCTGGGAGTGTGTACTGAGTGTTCTTTAAAGCCCCTTTAACTGGATATGTAAAAGTCACTGGTTTCTGCTGATGTCTCTGTATGACCTGCAACAGCAAATGAGGCCATCAGTGGGAAGATAAGCTACTTCTAAATAGTGTCACTCTTTACCTTCAGGATGCAGCGCACTGGATGAAACGATTTACGGCCGACGTGTGAGTGATGTAAGTAATGTAATGTAATGTAAGTTCTTTGTAGGGGCTTTAACACTGATGACAAAATCCAGATGTTAGTGGTGTTTGTTAGTTTTTTTGACCAGTGTAGCAGCTTTGGTTTTAATATTGGATTGCATTATTGGATGGTTATTCAAGTGCAGTGGCTGATGGGGTTGTTGTTTGTCTTGCAGACATTCCAGTGCTTGTTTCCCATGTTATTATGATTATTGTAATTTTTATTTTTCAGTAGTTCATACCAATAGATAGACCCAGTAGAGAGATATGACAGTGTCCATGTATGAGTCTACTGGTGTGTGTGTAAACCCCTGGGCCATGCGGTGCCCTGACTAATTGAAATTTTGACCTGATGATGGGGTTAGAAGGAATGTGAGGAAATCGCCAGAGTTATTACAGTTCATCCGGAGGGGGAACACGAATGTGTGCATCAAATATGGCAGCCCATCGTTGTCAAGACATTTCGCTCGTCACAGTGGGGCCGGAGTGAAAGCCCAGGGGTTGTCAAACTTGAGTTGGAGTTGAGAGACCACAGCCCATACTAATCCTTTACTGTCTGTATGGTATGCTTTATTGATATAAGCGTTTGCTGTCTTTGGTAATGATGGGTGCAACTGTGAGGTTCCCTACATCCAATCATAAGCAGGACAGAGGCTCTAATGTATATCTCAACTCTGACATAGTAGCATCTTAATTCCTGTACATACTGCAGGGAAAATAAGTATTGACCGCGTCAACCTGCTGATTCCAGGTCTGTCTAAAGCTCTCTCTGAGTGCTCCTTGGCTCTTGGACAACTCTTCTGAGTTTTCTTTTGACTCTGTCAGAGATTTTGCAGCAGCACCTGGTTGTGGCCGCTTTATGATGAAATGATGTTCTTTTCACCTCCAGCCCCAACGGTGCATTCAGGGGTTTAGAAACACATCTGTAACCAGCCAACATGAGGTTGTGAAGGTCCCATCATGAGATGTTTGTTGTGTGACACCTTGGTGATGAGAAAGCTTTTTCTAGGCATCAATCAGGACTAAAGCAGCTGATATTAATGAGCACTGATAGGAGACAGGAGGCCTTAGTAAACACTGACAGACTCCAGCTGCTTTCTTGTCTTTCACTCCTTTCTGCTCCTCCTCCTTTTCTTCATGTGTTCAGTACTTACTCCCTGTGTCATTTCACTTTATTACACATCACTTCTTTTATGGACATACATGTTTGGATTTCTTTGTACGTGTGCAGTACTTGGGTTGTTACCGACATCTGGTGATAATTTCATGTCAACAGCCCCATTAGAAATATATTTACTGAGAAGAATGTTGACTCGTTCAACACTTATTTTCCCCCCTGTCCAGCTCAGCTGGTCCCACATGAGCGACCTCCCTCTCAGCTCCCTGTTGACAGCTGAGTTTAGAAACAGCAGAGGGCTGAGGGACCTCCGTCCACTGGAAAACAGTATGAAGTATTGTAAGGAAATCAGGGAGTGTATCATAATGAAGCGTTTCCTGTTGTTCATCTGAAACTGATAAAGTTTTGGAAACTCAGAAACACAGTCAGGGGGAAAAAAAATGCAAAGTCTATATTTTAAATCTGACTAAGCTGTCGACTGGATTGATCTTGTCAATAAAATAGAGGGAATGTCTCCTATACAGTTGTGGGTTATCTTTTATACTGGTGTCTCCTGTGTCCTGTATGAACAACCTCTCCATCACCTAGTCATTCAAACAGGCAGACTGCTGCTGGAAGCTGCACACTGCCATCTTAAGGTGTTTAATAGAGGACACTGCAGGGACCTGGGTGTTGCAAGCATGTGTGGACAGTCTG
>OMNW01034754.1:47639-67639 GCA_900303245.1 Selene dorsalis | reverse complement strand
GAGCCCAAGATGAGGGGCCCAGTTTGATTGTTGTGTTTACCAACTGCAACGAACAAACCTACAGACTCTACCTTTACGCTAGGAGTTTGTTGTGGTTTCTCAGATGCAGAGTGATATGTTGTTAACAGGCGCAGCTGTGACATACACTCATTATACATTACACAGTTAAGAACCAATCAGATGACTTGAATTCACCATGCATGTTTCATAATATAAAATATACAACATAGACAGGGACACAGAATATAATTGATCAATTGTTGAAAGCAGCAAAGGTGATTATTACACTGAGAAGCAAGTTAAGGATAAAATAATGATAAAAGGAAGTCTATCTAGCATTAATTTCAATAGCAGAAGTTTAAATCGTGACATCTAAAATAAAGAACGACAATAACATTATGCATTCAACAAAATGACAGCACAGATGGAAGGTATTGCACTAATTATGTGGGGTCCATTACTCTCCCCTTCAATCCCTGGTTCAAGACAAGCACCAAACCAAAGGCATACACCGTCATTATATAGTATCTAAAATCAATACATATTGTACCATGACCAATACAACAACAACAACATATTTATTTATATAGCACATTTAAAAAAAACAACAACCCAACTATCTTGCTGTACAAGATAAACACACAAATAAAAAATATAATAACAATAAGACTAAATAGGATACAGTTAATGTGCAGTAAAAACATGCAATCAAACAATAAAACAGAAGTGAATATATTTCAATATATATATATATATATAAACCTCTTACACCTCAACTTTCACATTCACAGTGGAAGTCTTATACCTCAGTTATAACATTAACAGTGAGGTGGCTAAGTTGATTAAGTGACTTCTTCAAAAACAAAACAAATTCACAGTGGAGTGGCGAAGGGTAGCAGCTTATTATCAGATTTCATCTTAGATGAGGTGCCTTTCTTTCCTTTCTTGGTTCAGATTCACATGAGACACAATCATGGGGTCAGTTCAGGGAAGAATTAGACATCGACAACACACTCTAGTGCTTTCACAATACCAAAATGAATACCCACAGTACGATACCAGCCAAAGTATCATGGTTCTGGGTAGTATCACGATACCGCAGCCTTTTTTTTTTTATCATGATTTTTCTTTCTATCTACTTACTTATATCTTATTCTGTCTTAGTTCTTGGTGTCTTGGTATATCATTTTAGCTCCTTTTAATTAAATGTTTTATTATTTTTACGTCTCTCCTCTGCCATCCAGTGTGAGCGACTCCTCAACTCATAGCTTGTCAGCAGCTGAATAAGCCAAATACTAACTGTATTCATATTGATGTGACTGATGGGCATATTTATGCTGAAAACAAGGATATCACACAATCTTATGTGTGATTGTGATTTTACCCTGTATGCTCTATGTGCTCTATGAAATTCGCTATATAAATAGAATGAATTATAATGCTGTGCACCACTGCAGCACAGCTCATTCACTCCATGCTCTGCCTGTGGGAGCTGAACTTAGTCCAACTAGTCATTTTGTTTGGACAATTTGGAAAACACGGAACCATGTTATTAGAAGTAGCAAATACCGTGTAGCCAACCATCCTAGAGCACGGAGTGAATGAGCCGGCGGTGGCACGGCAGTGACGTCATCAAAGTTGAAGGTCAGTGAAAAGCCATGTAAAAAACCTTGGATGACAAAAACAAAGCAACTCCGAGCTGTGTCGAACTCACAGGGGAATAGTACTGGTGATTCATAACAACATATTGGTAAAATGAACGAGTTTCGTGGCAGATAATGTCTTATTTAGAGGCTGCATTGTCGATGCTCCAACACTCCTATTATATGGACATTACACGGAACTTGAATGGATCTAAATATCACCTGAAGGACTCCAAGTTACACCAAAGTTGTACGGATGAGTAAACTAATGTATTTTATGCTAGAAATAAGGTCCAGGTTGCAAAAAACAGAACTTCACCTTTAATATAAACAAAATCCTCTGATACAAGATAAACTTGGTATTCTAACGCTAATGTTAACCAGCTCAAAAGAGTTATGTTACCACTTAGGTATTAACAGTCCTTCTCTGGTATGAATTCAAATGTATCAGATTTTTGCTTAACATGTAACATTAGCTAAACAATTTGCATCCAAAGTGTTAGGTCGCAGCTGTACATTAAATGATTAACTGTACCTTTTTTCCGAAGTGCAACGTGTCCAGCAGAGCATGATGTGCATCTAAAACTAACTTAAGAGCTACCGTTAGCCACAGATGTTTACACTCAGACCTCATGTGAACACCTGATCAAAACGCAGTGCGTATGAGCTTGCACATTGCTTGTACGGGCAAGAGGATGATACGGTTGAGGCGAGAACGCACCACATTGCTGCGAGCACCGGACAGTTTGAAACAGTTTTTGTGCTGTGGATGCAGAAGAGGAGTCTTCTTGAACGGTGAAAGTTTTGCAGTTACTGCAATAGTCCAATGCAGCTCGTGAAGACCAGCCGTCATGACAGCTATCAATGGTGAGCAAAAATTATCACAGGAAACTCAGTGTTAACCTCAGTTGTGTAAATTAACTTAGTGCATTTACTCAGGTAGTGTACAGTCTTGTACTTGTACTTTACATTGCCATTTGTGACACTACATACTTCAATATAACAACATTTCAGAGGGAAATATTGCTTTCTAGCTTCAGCTTTAGTTACTTTTCAGGTGAAGATGTGACACAATAATAACATTTTTAAAATACAACACATTGTCTAAAATGAAACCAGAGGTTTACAACCTTTCTGGCTTTTTGACATCTTACAACAAACAGTGTTTATGGGATTGTCTATGAGTTGTTAACAGCTCCACCAAATAGGCGAGTGATTTTTCCCTCTAAACCTCTCACCTGGTGTCATTTCAGTCATGTTCCCATGATCCAATATTATAGAAAGTTTTAGAGGTCCTGGTGAAACAAAACATAAACAATGGAGTGAAACACCCTCATTTGGGTTATGATGGTGTAAAATTGTTGTAATTAATGGATATTTATCATTAAGTAAAATTTATAAGCAAAGTATGCAAAAATTAAGGAGTGTGCCTTAAATTTAATTTACAGTAGCTCACATTAACATTTCTGCAACCAACAGAGTTTTCCTTTTCCCTTTAGGAAATGCAGGAACCACCGTTCCAAAGGGCACACAGTGTCTGTTCGCAAAGGGACGACCAGAAGGCCAGTCCTGAAGATTGTGAGCGGGTGTTCAATGCAAAACCTTTTGCCAACCATACTGCCACATGTTAGGAGAGGCACAAGCTGATATCTGGAGCCAAAGACGGAACCACACCACAAAGCTCTTGAAAGAACACCTGAGGGTGATGGAGTGGGAGTACTGGCTGGGAAGAAACCACAGAGAAGGCATTCTTGGCCTCTTTATTCATGATATAAGAAAGTACAACAAACATGCAGTTTTTTGAGGGAGTCACATTTGTGAGTAAAAATAAGTTTTGCAATGTTTTGTGTTGTTCTTGCGTAGCTTAAAAGATGTGTATTTTTTTTACTTTGACTGTGACTTATGACCAGCTTGTAATGTGTTACATCAGCCAATACCTGAACAGTTTCATCACTTTACTTGAAGCACCCAATGACCACTTAGAGTAAGTTATAATCACATCATTTCACACACACAGAGTTTTAATGTATTACAGCTATGATAATTATAATACACGTTGATCCTTGCAACAAAAAACGGTTAGCAAGGGCAAGGCAAGGCAAGGCAATTTTATTTGTATAGCCCATTTTTACAAACAGTTTGTCTCAAAGGGCTTTACACAGCATCATTAGAACATCTTCTGCCCTTAGACCCTCACATCGACTGAGGAAAAACTCCCAAGAAAACCTTTCAACAGGGAAAAAATTGGAGAAACCTCAGGGTGAGCAACAGAGGAGGGATCCCTCACCCAGGACGGGCAGACGTGCAATAGATGTTGTATACAGGGACCAGCAATAATGAAGTATTACAATATTTGACCTTATAAGCCATTATAAAATGCTCTATAATGTGTTATGCTTAAGCCTTATGATAATTTGAGTGTTTATAATGATAGTTATACATGTTTATAAGCCAATTATAACACATAAATATATTCATAATGCATGAGGACATTGTCAGCGAGTTGCTAACAGTTTTAACGAATTATAATACCTGACCTCATAAGTCATGATAAAATGCTTTATAATGTGTTATGATTATTGTTTTAAAGCATTATAATGATTTATGAGTGTTTATAACTATAATTATACAGTGCTATAACGTCATTATAACACATTATAAGTATAGTTATAATGTGTTATAGAGATAGGTGTCAAATAAAGTGTTACCTTTCCTCCCTTTTTTTAAATTTTTAAACAGATGACTCTCCAAAAGCTGTAGCTATTACAAGAAGCCTTGGAGAGATGATATGCAAGGACCTCCAACCTATTTCAATCGCTGAGGACAGAGGTTTCAATGCATTTGTGAAAACTCTAGACCCATGCTACAAATTCCCAAGCTGCAAACGGCTGATGGAAGGGACAATCACAGACATGTACAAAAACTATCACAGTGAGGTGAAGGCAGCTTTACATGAGCCAAGAGTGTGGTTCTGACCACACACATGCAGACTTCCTGGTCCACCGAGTCCTATTTGACTATAACATGGGAGAATTTCTTTTAGAAACCTGTTGTTTCCCTGGACAACACACAGCTGTCAACATCAGCTCAGAGCTGAGGAGAATGACAGAGGAATGGGGCATAACACAGAAGGTGCTTGCAGTTGTCACGGATAATGGTCCAAATATTGTCTACTGTCTGCAGTACACAAGGCTGGGTGGAGGCATTACTTCTGTTTCACCCATACCTTGTACCTGGTACTCAATCAAAGCTGTCCCTGAAATTGTTAAGCTGTTGGAAAAATGTATTAGCATTGTAACATTTTTCCACCATAGCACAAAAGAAACTTTCATTTGCCAGTTATGTATCACATGTGGCGCAAAGGATATTCTATTATCTGGGCTTGAAGTGCTTCAATTACAGAACTGTCCCAGAAGAGAAATTCCCTCCAATTTTGAAGGTATGGCAAAACAGAAGTGGTTATGATGTGGCCCTGGTATTTTGCCAACCCATTACACTCCAAAGTTAAAACATCCTTACAGTTCTTTTTATACCCCAGATCGGACAGCTACCATATCCTATCATATCATATCATTTTTAACTTATACATGACTTTATATGGTAATCTTTTCCTTCTGCATACAGAGTGCTAGGTACTTTTCCATTGCACACCTCCAGTTGCCTAACTGCACTTCCTCCTTTATACACCACTGGATCATACATTTCTCAAGTCTTAAGTCTTAAGTCTCCTTACTTTTATTATTATTATTGATTATAACAATCATTTCTTCTAAAGCAAGCAATCACTTATTTCATATAGTCATCATCTGCGTTCTTTGAACAATACATTGACTTCAAGAGTTCATATTCAAGAAGGTCCTGGGATCTCAGTAACAATTGACATCCCTTATTTGAATATTGCAGATGGGAATAAAAGAGTTGGGAAATAAATGTGGCAAAAATAAAGGCTCTGGAAAAATGTTGTTTAAAAAACAGTACAACAAACAAATCAGTAAATAAATGAATTACTGAATAAACATTTATGTTTATTTATTTGGGGATTAATAGCTATTTTTCATTCATTTAAGGATTGATTGATTTACTTATTTATCAAATTTTGACAAAAATGGCACTCCATAATATTTTGCTTATGTCCAGTAACTCGCTAATGTATCAAATTTTAACAGCTGGTTATATTTTGCTGACATTTTATGATACCATTCTACAGGGATACGGATGCAAAAATCTATCACCTGTTACCATGGCAACTGCATTAAACGGCAGACGACACAGTGCGTACATTCATAAAAGGCGTGGCTTCTGAGAGACAGAGAGAGGGGGGGGGGTGGAGGCGTATTCATTGCAGGCATGTAGAGGTAGTGAGGAGCTCGTGCAGACTCTGCCTTACACCTGGGGTTTCTGGAGCAGCTCGTCAGCCTTTATTAATGGAGATACAGAGAAGCAGGAGCGAGCCCAGTGTTTTTTCTACTGACGGAGATCAACAGGGCGGGAACCGCTGTCTGTTGGACGATGTGTGTTTCACTCCAGCGGCGCTGATCAAGAGGAGGACATGGACTGACTTTGTTCTTCTCCATATTGAGGATCTCAAAGGCCAGAACCTAAACAACCAGTGTACAGTCCTGAGTTGTGAACCGTAGATTTTCTGTGAATGGAGCCTGTGTTCATACAGAGTGAACGACCGACTGAGCTCGGCTGAGCAAAGCCGTGACAGGAAAATGCGTTTGTAAACGACTCACGGGGGAGGGGAGGGGAGAAGCAACTCGTTTGTGTGGTGGTGAATGTGAACAAAGTCTGAGGAAGCAGGAGGACGAAAAGGAGAAAATAACCTACTGTCTACAGACGGATAGCGGCCGCAGTACTGAGCATACTGTACCTGTCCTAAATGTGAAAAATCAGACGGTAAACCAATCACACAAACTTCCAGGTAGGTTATTTAACAGAGGGCTGAAGGCCTTAATATGTAATGTCAACAAATTGTACACATATATTTCCATTAAGAAATTAAAGATGAAACAAACAACAGGTGACTCCCCTGGTACAGAGCATCTCAGTGTGTTTGTGAATGTGAATACACAGTGGAAACCTTACAACACACATGACACAGTACAGTAGCTACACAGTACAGTACACAGTCTGAGCAATGTGAGGGGCACCTGTGGATCAGTCATGGCATCACCCAGTGACTATCACTCATCACTCATTTTTTTGCAGCTCATCAGTTTTCAAAGTCAACATATAAAAACAATAAAAATAATAATGATATATTAAAGACAACATAATTTTAAGATTCAAAATAAAGAATTGTGATAATATTGGATGTCATCATAGGCTGTTTGAGCTGGATGCCGTCAATATGTTAAATTTTCTGCTGACAGTCTACTGTCTTCAACAGTGATATAAGACACTGGTATCCATCATGCAAAAACACATGAATATTTTATGATGTCATATTTTATAATCAACACATCATTGACTCTGTCTTCTCATTTTCTCTGTGGATGGATACAAAGATGGTGAAAACAGAGAACTTCACACGGGTCAGGAGGAGTCATCTATCAGCAGCCGTATCTGCATCCAGGAACCCAACACTGACTGACAGTAGTCCAACTGGATGCTTGTGAGATAAGGGATGAGTTCTGTTGTGTTGTTTTTGTGCATCATCAATGGCATCACCTGTTAGTACAGCTCTGTGGGGTGGTGCAGGCAGCAACTCCACAGGTGACAACTCTGGGTTGAGCATCACCAACCAGCTGGGCACTGCCACACCTGTTGTGCCGAGGTAATTCACTCTGTCTTGATTCATTCAAAATGTAATAGCTGCTTAAGTTACTGTTTACCTACACGATGACCCCTGCACCATCCACATACCTTTTCCCAGAGCTACAGTGGCCTCTACATGACAGAAAAAAATGGTCATTTTTGCAGCAATGTAAAGAGCCAGCAGAATTGATATATTTCAAATATAAAGCAGACCGATTGGGTATCAGTGGTATCATGTTGCAACTGGATACAATTAACATTTTCACTCTGACATATTTCAGGAGCTCTGTAACATCACAATGCTCCATTAGGGCCCAAGTGCACCAGTGGATGTGAGGACCCTATTGTATTTCCATTTTCTTCCTTTTCTCACTCTAATATTCAGTCTTACTCATACTGCCCCCTTGTGAAACAGGAAATGACAAGTTTTTACAGTGAGAGCCACTAACCCTGCACACATAACCTAATTCACCTCGTTCTTGGTCATAAAATGCTGAACAACTTGATGAAGCTACATTATGACAACTGAGTGTGTAATGGGCTGCCAATGGCAGCATGGCAAAGTTTCCAACATTTTGAATGTATAAGAGTCCACCCATGACCACATCTGATGTTAATGTAAATAATTGATGAGATAATGATAATAATATTTTTTTATAATAAAATATTAAAAAAACAACAACAACAACAAACACCTGCATGCTCATATTATGGTTACACTCACAGTGCCACCTCATGGCAAAATGTAACATGAGGTTTCTCTCTCTGATTTACTCCTCCCTGCAGTTTGTCCTCACCCTCTTCACACCTGGTGTACAAATACTTCAGGTCTACTTGCACTTGTAAAAAATAAAAAAAAAATAGAATATTGCACCAGGTTTGAATAAATATTGGGCTGATGCTAAGAAAAATGACATCAACTCCAATTCCATCTTTAACCACCTGTGACCCACAGGACTGTACGACTTAATGTATAAGTAGAAGTGACTGTACAGATAACTATCTTTGTGATTGTTTGAGCTCTTTTCTGTGTAAAGCAAGAATATGGTCGTCATTCGGACCAAGTGCATGTGTGTGTTACTGTTTGACATCGCTAAAATAATTTTTGGAATCTGAAGAGATTCAGAGTAATGTTCACAGTTTTCTGACGCATTTCAGTTTAGATGTTTATCATTGTCATCTGCTACCTTTGAGACTGACATCTTGTCACATCACTTCCTTGCACATTGGCTGCAGTGCAACCCTCAAGTGGCTTTATTTCCATCAAATATCCAAATATACTCCCAATTTCAGGTTTGATGACACTCACACACTGAACATGTCTCACATGAACTCTACTCACAGCAATTTAGTGACAGTTGTTTCTATGACACTTTCATCCCATAGTCTGATACACAAACATATGTCTGCCTGTTGCTGCCTGTTCGCTCTATTCTCATTCGACAAAGCATATGATAGTTTAGTATATCTCCTGCCACCTGGCTCCTGCAAACCGCTGCTGACTGCAGAGTTCAGTGGGCACAGCTGCTTTAAGTGGTGTGCTGCGAGGCATGGAGCATGAGGGCCCGTCATCACTGCTCACCCACTGTTTATCACTTTAATTTATTTTATAACACTAAAACATTTGCAGCTTCTGTGATTGGGATTAACCTGCTACAGCAGGTTAACAAAGTAGGTGTCTGTCTGAACAAGAATGTTAAGACCTTAAGAACATCTGCAGGTCACTTTGTTGAACTGTTCATTGTGCTGCGTAATCAACATGTTTCCACATGATTTGCCACAAGAGTCATGTCAACAGATGATCATGGACATCATTTTAATTCATCCCATGAAAGATAGGTGTGAAAACAACAGACTTTGGGACAGAATTAGTGACATAAAATCATTTTATATTGATAAGTTGACCTTTGAATGAGTTTGTGTCAGTGTTGGCTGAATGAATACATCACTTGCTTTGAGAGTGTTTGATTAAATGTTTGCTAATATGATTAGTCAAACTTTCATACTATAACACCAGCTGCACAGCAGTAGTTACAGTTGCTTTCTTTTTGTGTCTCTAGGGTTGTTGCCATAGTTACCAGTCTAGTGACTGCCACCACAGAGGCCATACTGGGCGCTACAGGAAACATATCAGTGTTCAGAGACCAAAGAAGGAGCGAGCTCAGTCAGAGTCATCAGGCCTCGACCCCATCAGTCCTGAGTGCTGCCGAGAGCAAGTCAGTCCTCCAAGGCATTACCGTTGCAGCTCAGGCCCTGGTGCTTCTCTCTATCTTCCTCCTATCCAGCCTCGGTAATTCAGCAGTCGTCATTGTCATCATTAAACACCGGCAGCTTCGAACAGTGACCAACGCCTTCATCATGTCCCTGTCACTGTCTGACTTCCTCACAGCTGTCCTTTGTCTGCCCTTCTCCTTCGTCATGCTCTTCAGTAAGGACGGGATCTGGATGTTCGGAGATCATTTCTGTGTGGCCAATGGCTTCTTCAATACTTGCTTTGGCATCATCTCCACCTTGACCATGACTCTGATCTCCTTTGACAGGTATTATGCCATAGTCAGACAGCCACAGGCAAAAATAGGCCGTCAGAAAGCAACTCAGTTGTTGGTGGCTGTGTGGTTAACTGCTGTCATCTTTTCTTTACCCTGGTACCTGTTAGTCCGAACACCAGCAGAAATCCATAAGCAAGGTTTCTACCACTGTATGTATGTGTTCCACTCTGGGACATCACGCATGGGTACAGCTTACAGCATCTGCCTCATTGTGGTGTGTTATTTACTACCCTTCTCCCTCATGTGTTTTTGTCACTACAACATCTGTAAGACGGTGCGACTCTCAGAGATCAGAGTCCGGCCAGTAACCACTTATGCATATTTATTGCGATTCTACAGTGAAATGAGAACAGCGACCACAGTTCTTATCATGATTGTTTTCATCATCTTTTGTTGGGGGCCATATTGTTTAATGGGGCTGGTCTCAGCAATGGGAGACTACACATTCAACCCTGCAATGGACACAGTGGCCATTTGGCTGGCCTGGGCAAATGGAGCTATCAACCCTTTGATCTACGCCCTAAGAAACCCCAACATATCGATGTTACTGGGGCGAAATAGAGAGGAGGGGTATCGTACGAGAAATATTGCTGCGTACCTCTCCAGCCAAACCCAGAACCGTGAGATTCGGCTCAGCCAAGCCGACAGGATACGAGACCGCTATGTGAGCCGGGTAGGGGTAAACAATAACAGCCGACTGTCAAGTTCCAGTCCTGGAAAAGGGGGAGAGGTGGCAATGTGGGCCTGTAAAAACCCTGCTGTGCTCTTCTGCCGGGACGCCCAGTCTGACACTGCAACACTACCCAATTCCATCAGCACTCGAAAGATGAAGACGGCTGACACCAGCCTGTGACCTGCTGGACCAAGTCTGAACCATCTAATGATGGTTTTCATCTGCTCTGTATTTATAGTTCAGCACCTGCAGGCAGCTGCCACCAGGGAATTTGTGTCTTAGTAGATCACAGCATCTCAAAAACATTCATTATCCCAGAACAAAGCCAGATTTTGTTTCAGGTGGACCAGATGAGGATGATCCTAATGACTCACAGAGCAGTTGGCAAAACAAAAGTGATGATGATTAAAGTTCCTTTGCGTTTAAGCAGCTTTACTATACAAACATTTAAATAAAATCCCCTTGTGAATTTGGAGGACTCCGCCAGGTCCTGTGAGGGATCCACAGGATCAGCTGAAGGACCTCTGGAAGGATCATTGAGGATCATGATACTTACTGCAAAGGCCTTTGTTGAAATGTTTAAAACAACCTTAAAAAAAAGTTGTTTGGTTAAAGCTCCCAATGAAAAGTGGTTAAAGTTTCCAATGAAATTTCAGAACCTCCGACAGCCTTGCCAAACCAGAGCAATTAATTCCTTCTATTGTAGCTTGTAAGCCAGCCACCAAGGCTTTGAACACACTTCTGAGACACTGTGGCTAATTACCCAGTCCCCTCCATGTACCACTGAGTATGACAATGGAGCACAGTGAGAGACATATCAGTGGCATACTCTGATAAATAGATTTAAAAAAATGAACCTCATCTCATCATATTAGTTAGACATTAGTCTGAGTTAGTGAGTAGGCATGTGGCTACAAAGCCAGAAAAATACTGATCAGAAAATTTGTCTACAGTTATTCAACAAGAACGGTCCTTAGCTAAATGACCATCATTGTTTTTGAGCTGGGATGAGGATTTAGGGGCAAAACAGGAGCAGGAGGAGGGGATGTTGTCCTCAGTATGACCTTTTTGTGTAACTGCATTTTCCTATCATTGATAGTTTTTTGCCAACAATAAAAAAGTTGCTACATTTTTTAAAGGTCTCTTGTGTTACTCCTTTTCAGCAGGAGAAAACTGTTTTTCTTTGGTTTGTTGTTTTAGCATGCCTACAAATACCTATTTTCTCTTCAGCCCTTCTCAGAACTGGCCGTTTCTCTGCAAATGAGCTGTCTGTCCACGCCCTTCTCAGGAAATTTGTGCTGCACCATGCTGTAATGTTATGGCAGCATTATAACAACAACATAGCACTTTCACTCATCTTCAGTGTTGACATAAACACAGAAACATAAACTGTCTGACAATAACAGGAAGTTGACATGTTAGAGAGAATCAGTCGGATCATTTAGACAGATTGGAGTTGCCTCAGCTGCTGTGTTCAACTGGTATGACTGGGCACTGTTACTGGGAGGCTGAATGCAGAGAGAGCTGTAGATGAATGAGAAGTTGAGAAAACAATAAAGATTGTTGGTTTGGAAAGAATAAGTCTGTTCAGCTCTGATGGTTTTTACTCTGTCTTGTACAGTAACATACAGACATCCATCCTTTTCTCCTCCCCTGTCTCTCATAGAGTAGCAGTGCATATGGACTGTGCTACTGGTGCTGTCTGTTTCCTCTGATCAATCTCTACACCTTCAACACCACATTCACCAAACCTGTGTATCCTGGCCTGGGTCAGTAGTCTGATCATGTGTTTCTTCAGCATTTCTGTATTCAGTGTAGCAAAGTCTCAACAGGTAACAGATACTTAAGTCTGTACATGTCTGTCTGTTTTCAGTATGTATTAAGTCAGTGAAAAATCCAAAATGTTAAACAACAATATTTGGACCTCTGTCATTCTTTGTATTTTCCCAATGAAAGCGTCAGTGTGAGTCATCCGTCTCTAAATCTTAGGACTGCAAATTTAAACACTGTCGCAGTTTGTTTGAGAGGTCTGAGAAAAGACAAGACACAGACTGTAAATAAGTATCCTCTATGTTGTCTACCAAAGATTTCCCTAAGAACTGTTCAGAAGCTTAGAGTGGGCTGCTCCATCATCGGTGCATGCCAGCTTGTGCATGGGCATACACACAGCTGTCATTCAGAGTGACAGAACTTTAAGTTAGCATGAAATTGAAACAAGTCACTTAAATTAAGAGTCACCCCTATATCATTTCATAAGTCTTTATCATCAGCACTTGTTGTCATCCCTGGTCATTTTAATAACATCATGAAGGTACTTTTCACCACCAGAAGGCGCCACATAATCATCAATGAATAATTAAAGTCAATGACGATTTGAGCTCCATTGAAGCTGAGTGCAGCATGGTGGTGCTGTGGTTAGCAGCCTAGCCATTTGCGTGTAAGAAGGCCCTGGGATTGATTACAAAATATCAAGAAAATATCAATAGGAAGAGGCACAAATATAATTTTATGAGCCCTCTGAAAATTTTAATGTGGTATTACTCTCAGTTTATTTGCAGATTTTGACTGACAGAGGAGGTCCCGCATCCAATCAAACAGGTACTAGTTCTGATCGGCGCGGGTCAAATTAATCCCTGTTTCCAGTGGGTGCTCAGCTTGTTCAGCTTGAGAACCGGAGCACTGATGGGATTGGTGATTATGGATGAACCTACGGTAGGCTTTCTCTGTCTGTCTGTCTGTCCGTATGTCTGTCCTTTCCTTGTCCGTGGTGGTGATAGAACATGGAGCACTTTGCGCTCATTACTTTTGTTGCCAATTTAAATTCAGAGTATTGTTTAAGCCTTTGATAGTGTTAAGCTGCCTATTCATGGCTGAAAATGTACATAATGATTTTGCTTTTTGATGAAAACCAACTTCAATCTTGTTTTTTTCTGCTGAGTCCTGGTTTTTTGCCCTAATAGTGATTTTAACAATTCATCACAATGTATCGTTGGGACACATGGACAGTGCGTTAACTTCGTCCTTTCAGGTTTTAATGCGTGGGAGACATGGGCACACAGCTAGTGAATATAATTATGTGTAACGGGGTAGGGCCTCATATGGAGTATTGAAGCGGGCCCCCAGATGCCTAAGGCCGCCACTGCTCCAACTTCATATGCTGCTTCAACTTCATATGAATGCAGCTCAAACCAACCTGCTGCCTTTGCACGGCGACCAAGCTTTGATAAATACACCGGATCAGTGCCAGTACAGCATGACCTCCTGTATTTTAGCTGGGTAGTTGCTCCGGACCTTTATTAAAAAAAACAAATAAAAAAACGCTGGTCACGGAGTTTTCCTCTGCTACAGCTGAACAGCTGACATGTTGTCAAGATGTCCAGACCTGTCACAGTCTCTGTCCTCAGGCTGTCCTGACCTGTCCCTGACCTTCACAACATGGAGCTGCCCTGTGTGACAGGTTATTGAGTTTAATATACAAGAGTGGCCTACAGGAAAGACCAATTCACCTGTATGTATCAAACATTGTGTTTGTCATATCTAGAGCAAGTTATTGCTTGTGTCTGTTGATTAAAAAAGTTGAAGTATTTCCATATATGTGCCATTCTGGGTCACATTGGAAGTCAAAGGAAAACTGTTTAGGGTGTTTTTACTGTTCTCTAATGTTAAAAAGGGGCACATTGACCCTCCAGAGTGCATCAGTGTTAAGGGACCACTCCAATTTATTATCAAGGTGTACATCTAGATATTTATAGGATGTCACCTCCTCAATATCCACTCCACAGGTGTTCACCAGCTGAAGAGGGGGCTTGGACCTACGGAAGTCCATTATCATTTACTTTGTCTGGTTTGGTTGTCAATAGACAGAATGCACCTGTCAAGTCTACTCAGTAAAACTGTCTCCAGCACTTTGGACATGACACTGGCCAAAGCTATTGGCCTGTAATTATCTGAGCTGTTCAGCTTCCCCACCTTATCTTTTATAACTGGTATTAGCACCACAGAGCATAGAGTCAGGTACTGTTTGTTTGTTAGGTAGTTTGTTTATTTTTTTAGTTACTATATTACGCTGCTGGGACCTGAGTGCAAATATCATTCTCTCATTGTGAAAACATGTTAGAGTTGTTGGTGACAGAAATGCAGAGGGACGGAGGCACAGTGTCCAAGGGAGGATTCAACAGTTTATTTTACAACAGCACAGGGTCAGAATGAAATGACTAAGTAAGTGAATGAGCAGGTGGGAATCAGATGATCAGGGGCTGAGTCTTGAAACACACAAAGACATGAGAAATGATGGTCACAAAAGCAGAAAACACAGGAATCACAAAGCACTAGGAGGTACAGGTTGTAGATACCACAGTAAGTGTATGATGATAATATGGCAAAGAGCGGAAGGAACACAGGAGTCTTTCTGCTGCCTGGGATGGTGAAGAACAGGCGTGGAATAATTCCAGAAGAGGAGCTGACTGCATGTGAGTGGTGGAGAGGTATCACTGGACCCAACATCCTCACTTCTCCTCCAGTTAATACAGTCAGGTCCATAAATCGACACAATTCTAATCTTTTTGGCTCTATACACCACCATAATGGGTTTGAAATGAAACGAACAAAATGTGCTTTTACTGCAGACTTTCAGCTTTAATTTGAGGGTATTTACATCCAAATCAGGTGAACGGTGTAGGAATGATAACAGTTTGTATATGTGCCTCCCACATTTTAAGGGACCAAAAGTAATGGGAAAAATTAACAATCATAAATCAAACTTGCAGTCAATTACAGCCTGAAGTCTGGAACATATAGACATCACCAGACGCTGGGTTTCATCCCTGGTGATGCTCTGCCAGGCCTCTACTGCAACTGTCTTCAGTTCCTGCTTGTTCCTGGGGCATTTTCCCCTCAGTTTTGTCTTCAGCAAGTGAAATGCATGCTCAATTGGATTCAGGTCAGGTGATTGACCTATCCATTGCATAACATTCCACTTCTTGCCTTAAAAAACTCTTTGGTTAATTTTGCAATATGCTTCGGGTCATTGTCCATCTGCACTGTGAAGTGCTGTCCAATGAGTTCTGAAGCATTTGGCTGAATATGAGCAGATAATATTGCTTGAGACACTTCAGAATTCATCCTGCTGCTTTTGTCAGCAGTCACATCATCAATAAATACAAGGGAACCAGTTCCATTGGCAGCCATACATGCCCACACCACGACACTACCACCACCATGTTTCACTGATGAGGTGGCATGCTTTGGATCATGAGCAGTTCCTTTCCTTCTCCATACTCTTCTCTTCCCATCATTCTGGTACAAGTTGATCTTTGTCTCATCTGTCCATAGGATGTTGTTCCAGGACTGTGAAGGCTTTTTTAGATGTTGTTTGGCAAACTCTAATCTGGCCTTCCTGTTTTTGAGGCTCAACAATGGTTTACATCTTGTGGTGAACCCTCTGTATTCACTCTGGTGAAGTCTTCTTTGATTGTTGACTTTGACACACATACACCTACCTCCTGGAGAGTGTTCTTGATCTGGCCAACTGTTGTGAAGGGGTCTTTCTTCACCAGGGAAAGAATTCTTCGGTCATCCACCACAGTTCTTTCTTTTAAGAATGTTCCAAACAGTTGATTTGGCCACACCTAATGTTTTTGCTATCTCTCTGAGGGGTTCATTTCGATTTCTCAGCCTAATGATGGCTTGCCTCACTGATAGTGACAGCTTTTTGGATCTCATATTGAGAGTTGACAGCAACAGATTCCAAATGCAAATACCACACTTGAAATGAACCCTAGATCTTTTATCTGCTCCTTGTAAATGGGATAATGAGGGAATAACACACACCTGGCCATGGAACAGCTGGACAGCCAATTGTCCCATTACCTTTGGTCCCTTAAAAAGTGGGAGGCACATATACAAACTGTTGTGATTCCTACACTGTTCACCTGGTTTGGATGTAAATACCCCCAAATTAAAGCCGAAAGTCTGCAGTTAAAGCACATCTTGTTTGTTTCATTTCAAATCCATTGTGGTGGTGTACAGAGCCAAAAAGACTAGAATTGTGTCCATGTCCTAATATTTATGGGCCTGACTATATATCACGAAGCCCGAGTGCATCATTTTAATGTTAAATTGACAGCCATGACAACCCATTGTCCTGGGGTTTTCCTTCAAACCTCTTAAATCACCACACAGATGGCAATCCACAAAACAGTTTTCCTCACGAGAGAGACAGCAGTGTAGCACAGTGGAGCAAGCCAACTCCATGACGCAACAATTCAACGAGAATATTAAACCCTCTAAAAACGTAATTGCTTTCACACCGCTGGGGTGTGATGTTTGCATCAGTTAATCTTATTAACTTATTTCCGTTTTTTAACACCAGCACAAGAAGCCTAGCGCTCAACCGCCACCCCCACCTCTGCAGCCGCCATAAATCCTTAACGACAAACTCTATAAACTTCTCCGGGCTTGAATATTTATGGATGCCTGTGGTTCCCCAGAGTGCCGTTTTCTGTCTGGAGCTCAACACATGACAGAAACTTCTCTGGAGCAGCTCCGGCCCCGTTACAGCTCTCATGGTGAAAAGAGCCCGTGAATACAGACGTGGTGGTCTACTCGGTTTGGGCCATAAACAAAATGGCCCCCTGTGGTATAAGAGGAGAAACATATCAGAGTTTATACAAATCCCTAACATGAGCATAAACCGACCTCTCCAGCTGCCTGCAGCGCAGATTCCCATAGCTCACCATACTCAGCCTACATCCTCACTGATACCTTTACACATTAAAACAGCATTTAAAAAACTAAAACCACCTCAACAGACACTGGACATGCGTGTGCCAGTGGAAAAGGGAAGCAAATAACTAGTTTTCAGAGTCACAAGTGTTCAAAGAGTGGTAGAGTGGTAAAAGTCACTGCAGAGCTTATTAGAAAATGCTCAGCACCACCTGTGATTCTTGTCTCTGTACAGATACTGTTCAGTTTGAAGCTCTCGACCTTTACGGAAAATGGTGAAATGTTAAGTTGCACATGTTGGATGCTAACTTTGGTGCTGCAACATCAGCTAAGATGAAGTAACTCTGTAAACCTCTTGTTGTTGTCCATATGTCTCAGGTCTTTGTAGTGTGTTCCCTGCAGCTGCCTTCAGCGCTTCCCACTGAAAACTCTTTGGTTGCTTTGTCTGTTGTCAATCAGCGTGAACACCAGTGTGCCAATTCCACTGGCAGCCATGAGTGCCCAAGCCACAGCAGCACCACTGCCATGTTTGACAGATGTGGTGGTGGCTTTGGGTCAAGGACTGTTCCTCTTTCCTCCACATTTTTGATAGAGGTGGATTCGGACTTTGTCCCAGCACTCCTCCAGGTTCTTTTCTGCCTGTTTTCATTCTGCGGTTTTTCCCTCTGAGGTTGTGGTGGTCATGAAGTCTGTCTTGATCACTGATGAGGAAACATGTCTGCCTACATCCTGGAGAGCATTCTTGACTTGCTCGATGGTCCCAGAGGGGTTTTTCTTGATGCAAATGATTTTCTGCTCTTCCACAAGACTTGTACTCCTCGGTCTGCTGGGTAACAACATATTTTCAAATATGACGATCGAGTTGTATCTGCAACTCACCCTAACCCTGGGGGGGTTACGCCATAGCCATGATCATATAGCCCATCTACTTTATATATTATCATCATCATATTATTATTATTACTACAACATATTGCATCTTCTTTTATTCATTTGTGTAACTAATGAAGCGTGTCACAAGCGCTGCTAACTGAATGCTTGAAGAGAAGACTGGACTACCATAGAACATTGTTTCGGGCTGAATGATGCGATGCGGTTTGGCTTTCTTTTGGCGTCTCTCTTTTAATACGAACTGATTAAACTGATGAAATTTTGCAGCGGATAGCCTGAGTAGGTAAGGACAGACCAAAGAAGCATCTGGTGAGCTCTGCTTCTGTCTCCTCCGAGGACCCTGACACTACACACTGACGCCAGGGACACACCAGGACAGGTGACAGGACACATAGATTCAAAATGAGAGGCAAGTAATTGTATCCATGGGTCATGTCTGAATCCCTAAAGCCCTCAAGTTAACAGGGAATACTTTGTTGTTGATCACCCTTGTGCTCCCCAGGATCACTTTAGACAATAAATTACTGCTAAATTGCTACAGAACATAATTAAGAGGATGTGCTGAGAGAAACCAGCTCCTCCATGTCTCATATTTTAACTTGTTTTTTTTTCCAGTTATTTTTACATATTAGTTTTTGAGGTTAGAACTTCATTGGGTTTACTTGGAAAACAAACTGACTCCAGACACAAGCACAGAGACACAGAGATGAGAGATTACGACATGGAAACAGCTGCAAACAAGCCAGACAGGATGGTAGAGTATTAAAGTTCCAACAACAGATTATTTTCAATTATCAATTTATCTCAATTATCTTTTGATCTTACCGATTATTGTTTTGTCTATGCAGTGTCTAAGATGGTGGCAAACATCCATCACAGCTGTTTTTTTTCCAAATGTTTTGTTTTGTCACATTGACTAAAACACAAAAAGCAGCAAATTTTCTCACTGACCAAGTTAAAACAGGATCATGTTTGTTGCACTGTTCATGCAGTCTTCAGGAATCCCAAGTTACCACTGCACCCATTTCCTTTCTTCTTTTGGGGCCTTCAGTCTGGGTAATTGTTAGCACAGGAAGCAGAAACACAGCCTCACCTCATGAAACTCTGACAAAAGACAGAACCTACACTGGGATTTTATAGTGTCTGATCCTGTGTTGTGCTGAGGTGTTAAGATGCAGGGTGGAGGAGGCAGGACTCGCGCTACCGTCCACGTTCTCCTGTGAAAACCCTCTGACCTCGGTGAAAAAGCAGAATAGCGTTTAAACTCCTTCCCCCCTTCTCCTGCCCCTTCCCTGCTGTAATGTTTCACTTTTGCTTTTGTTGATAACTTTCATTCTTTCTAATAACAGTAATCCCCACCTCACCCCCCCCCTCACACACACCCCTCTGATTCATAAGTAATACGTCTTTAAGGGGAAAACACTACTCATGGAGGTCTGCCAATATTCCGCTGAAGAAAAATAACTTACAAGTAATTTCCCCATGGAGCTGGTGGATGTATTAAGCCAATCTGACTCGGCTGGAAGTTAATGTTTGTTCGATTTGGAGAGAAGAATGCAGGTGGTGGATTTCTTATGTGTGTGGAGTTGTTAATGTGTTGACATGATTACAATTACAATACAGCAGATGCCAGCGATACTTAGTATTCCCTCCCTATATAATGCTGCTTTTTACCATGATTGCATGATTATGTGTAAAGTGACTGAGCTACACTGGATTTTTTTTTTTTTTCCACATGAAGAGTTCATCAACAGGCCATGT
>OMNW01034754.1:30048-47619 GCA_900303245.1 Selene dorsalis | reverse complement strand
AGGCCATGTGTCAGCGCAGGCGTCAGCTACAATAAGTATGTGCATGATTTCCACTGACGAATCAGCCACAACTCGCAACGACCTGCTATTTTTGAACTCTTGCCCACAGTGACATTAACCTTGTGATACTAAAATAAAAGTTCACAGAGTGTGAAAGCTTTGATTGTCCATTATTGTCTCCCATGGCAGTGCACTCCCAGTTTTGAGTGACAGCACAGAAGGGAATCATTTCTGCAGAGTGTGGTATGATGTTATCACAGACTAAGAAAACAGTGGAATATAAATAACTCACGTAGAAAAGATTCATGTGAATTCAGAATATGTAGAGTTGATGTTGGGTGTCTAGGTTCTGACCTCGTAACTCATAAGATAATCAGGTGCTGACAGTTACAACTGCTCCCACCCCAAAAAAAAACAAAAACACAACAGATCCAGCAATCCAGTGTCAGCCAACAGCTGCAATCTACTGCGAGTAAAGAAACTACACTTTCAGAATCAGAATTGGATTTATTGACCAAGTATGTTGCATACATACAAGGACTTTGACTTTGGTTTGCATAGCTCTCTGACTTGCACGTAAAAGATGGACACAACAACAACTGAACAATAAGTTAAATAAGAATGAGAATAAGAATAATACAAAAAACTGTAGTGTAAAAGAGCAAAGCCATGATAGTTGTGAACTTCACTCGCCCACAATCCATCACAATCCATACACTTAACACCTCATTCATTACAAAAAAAACAACAAAAAGCAAATACTGCGTCTGAATATAATCCTGCCAGTTATTACTTTGCCACTGCAACATTATTAGGAAAACTGTCCAGGAGTAGATGAACATAATTTCTTTACCTTCTGTGCAAAGGCGTCTACCAATATCTGTAAGGTTTTTTCCAGTGCTGTGCAAAAGTTGTAGGACCTTATCCATCACACAATATCATCAGGGAGGAATCAAATCCATGCAGCATGACAAGTCCAAACATACAAGAAGGACAATAACAAGACGGACAAGCCCCCCCCACCCCCCAGAGCCCTGATCACAATATCTTCAAGTCAGCCTGGGATTTCATGAGGAGACAGAAGACGCTGAGACAGTCTCCATCCACAGGAGAACTGTAAGATGCTTGAACAACCAACATGCCAAGTTCGTTGGAAAACTGTGTGCAAAGAGAATGGTGGTCACATAGAATCTGTCTATCATCTGACAGACATCACCTGATGAATAAAAATGATTCATTCTTAATTTCTGAAAGCACGCTTACTTTCCTCCCACTGCTGGATATCTCCTCGACGTTCCACATATGCAGTATTGCAAACAGTAAATACCCACTGAAGCACATGACAAACCACAACCAAGCCAGCAATAAAATGATCCTTTACACGCACGACAAAGTTGCATGGATAGTGGGTAGTGGATCAGTGGAGCATAAAAGTGGTCTGCTAATTAACCAAGCAGAGCAGCGTAAAAGCAGGAAATAGATTTTAAAAAACTTCAACATGTTAATTGCATAAAAGCCAAGTTTGTGACTTCACTATCAACATGTCACACAACTGGGAAAGTTTCAAACGGATGCTAAAGCTAGCTTCTAACTGAGCAGGTTAGGGAAAATGTATGTTCTCTGGACCAGACCAGGGATGTGTCTGAAACCACTCACTCATTCACTTCTCCATACTCACTACATAGGGAATTCTACATAGATGATTATATAATGAAAAAAAAAAAACCTTTCGCACACTACTCCGCCATGATCATGACAGCGATGTGCGACTGCAGTGCATTATGGGATATATTGCTCGGATAGTGACCATCAGTTGTACACTACTTTTCACGCTGCATTGTGGGATACTATGAGTCCACTGTATAGGATAAGGGTATATTATTTCTCACTACACATTCAGACAGCACTACAAAAAGGAGTAGTCACTATATAGTTTTTAAATTAAAGAAGACTAATTTACTTTTCTACCAGTTAATAGACACAGTATACTGTAATGGATTCAGGGACTTGCTTTTGCAACAACGTTTTTTGCCTATATTTGTCTATACTCTGGAAATTGGCCTTTGTGTTGATTAGTTAATGTAGCAGGCTAAAACTATTTCAGAAGTTTGATTGGAGGAACCGGGCTGTGGTGGTTTGAGTCCAGGGCAGACTGTTAGATTGGTAATGAAAGATCTGATACTTTGACTGCTGTCAAAGGCTAGTCTGCATGTTAAACATCTCCATGGTGACATAGCCATTATCTGCAGTTGTGCGCAAATGAGGATGGCACAAGAAATGCTTTTGCACCAGGGCCAATCACAATTATGTCAGGCCTGGCTCAATCAACTCATTTCATCCAATCAAAGAAAAAGAAGCCCAGTAGTTGGAAAAATGCCTGGTACAGTTCATCTGTTTAGTTTATTTGGAGCAACCATTACAATCCAAAGTGGCGCTCTTCCACACAATCAAAGAGCACACAAAATTTGGTAGGAGGTAGCCATGACAAGGCAAATGAAAAAAATGTTAAATCCATCCATCCATCCATCCATCCATCCATCCATCCATCCATCCATCCATCCATCCATCCATCGTCTTTACAGCTTATCCCTGCAGGGTCACAAGGGGCCTGGGTTCAATCCCAGCTGACATAAGGTGAGGGTGGGGTGCAAATGGAATAACTAAACCTTTATTAAAATGACAAACTAGCTTGACGAGAAGTGTATAGATGCCACTGCACTGCATCTTAATGAGACCAAGATGTAAAGGGAGAGAGATTGAATGAGCTGAGAAGAATGATTTGATTTAAAAAAGTTAAATGATTAACAACTAGCATGCACAGGGCAACACACATAACAAGCAAATTGAACAGCAGATGCATGAAAAGGACAGGGAAAGGGGCTGAACAATCTAAAAGTTTGAAGTCCGAGTTTGATTTTACCGTTCAAAAGATTTGTCTCTGTCCTTGTATTATTGCAATTCACTTCTCTCCATGGTAGAACTGATAAGAGTAAGACGACAGATCTTCTGTATGTGTGGTTTTGTCAATAATGTATTACACAGTATTATTCATGCAGCGATAAAAACATGATTCATTCCTAATGTCAATAACTGTTTTAAATTCAATTCAGTTCTTTACAAACATGAATAAGAACACACATATACATCCCACTTTTAATGGACCAATGTCTTAGACTAGAGCAGACAACATGCAGTTTAGACTCAATGGATGGAATTACCACCATAAGTTGTCAAAGCTCCATGTATATATGTGTATTATATAATTCCACAAAGCTTTACTCGTTCACTGCTTATATCTGAGGGTTTTATTAACTCTACTTTCTAACAAACCCAAACATGCACCAGTTGCCTATTACACATCAAATAGATAGAGAGCAAACAAAGGAGCTCCTTTGAAATACAGCTCAGTCACAATCAACTATTTTCAGCACGAAGGTACGGAGGAGATCAAACATTTCGGGACTTTATTAGCATCCAGAGTATCTCTGCTAACAACCAATGGATAAATAATTTATAGCTTTTTACCCTGCTGCTGTCTCACAGAGAACAAGAATGCAAAACAAGTTGGCTGGTCTCTGCAAGTCTCTGGAACAGAGAGCTTTTTACACACTGCAAAAGAAAGAAATCGTATTTGTTAGAGCACAGGAGGCAATTTTAAGCCTGGCGAGGGAAAAACTGTGTGCATCATCATTTAAAATCATGGCCATTTTTAGGAACTTCCATGGACGGCCTCGTCTCACAAACAGTGTTTGCTTCCATCTTGGTCAACATATGAATGCTCTAATCCACAAAGCACTGTGCTGAGGATTCTTCACACGCATTCAAGCAGATAGTGTGGGACAGCCAGCTGAGGCAATGTGGACTGACTACAAGAATCTGATTCCTTCCTTTGCCAAGACTGGTGCAGTTGTGTGATCATCAGACACCTAAAAACAAAAACTAAATTCTGCACATACTTGATATTACTTAATTCCAAGCAAAAATGTGAAGGTAAGGTGTATCAATGCATCAGGATTTTATGCATGATCAGTTTACTTTTCAAAATATGTCATCGTCACTTTCTAATGACTGACTTTGAAACAAATGACACAAATAACTGTTGACACTTGGCAGCAGTAAAAACAGGTTGCTAGCAAACTTTCATCCGTTTCATTTCATGTTTCTGTTTACCTACTTAAAGGTCCAGTGTGTAAACTGGGGGGTAAACTGTGACATCTAGGGCTCAGATTCTAGGTTGCAGCGCTCACTCGTGCTAGCCCCTCCCGTCAGCAAAGAGACGGTGGCCTCCCAGGAGGAAAACAACTTGTGCAGAAATGGCCTCTTCCACGACTGGGACGACTGGGAGTGTTTCAGGAGCATCGAGCCATGAGGTGAAGATCTAAACCATAATACAATATGTTATATATATATATATGCTGTGTTCTGATTGGTCAATCGCTGCTTTCTATGGTCTGTTATTTCTGTATAACAGGCTCTCTGTCTTCCACCTGGAGTCTCTTGGCTGAAAAGCAACCTTACAACATCAGAGCCTCTGACCTGCTGTCTCAGCTCTCGTCTCGGCGGCACCACGACACAAACGCGCCCCGTAACCTGTAATCTCTTGAGTATGACAGATACAAGTACACAACACACACATATCATAATGTGTGAATGATAATCCACCTCTCCATGGATCGATTTCTCAATGGCTTCATTGAAAACAAATGCACATGGCCGGGACGAGGGTTAGCAAAACAGAGGAAAAGTGACTGGACTTATCTGATGGATAGATTTATATGATAAATTACGCAATTTATAAATCGCTAAAAGTATTTTGATCAACATTGTGTCTCAAATTATTTATTTCACTCGTAAGCCGTGTAATAAGTGGGATAATGTAATAATGCTTCATGTCGGGGTTTATTTCTCCATCACGACCGGCTCACTCTACATCATCTCTTACTCAGTGAGAGGGTTTTATTCCTAATGGTTTCAGTAACAGGAGCAAACATTAGCGCAGTAATGCTAAGAATAACATGTTTTATGTTATAAAGTCATGGCAAAGTTCAGCAAACAGGTTGGTAGGATACATATTATAATATGTGTTTGCAGAGTGTTCTTCCACAGGAGACAGGGAAAGGAGGATGAGGGAGAAGAGGAAGAGGGAGAGGGAGAAGAGGAAGACCAGGGGTAGAGGAAGAGGTAGAGGTGCAGGAAGGGCCAGGCGAGGAAGTGTCTGGGCTACCGAGAAGGAAGAGGAGGAAGGGAGGATGGCAGCCCTTGGAGCAGCGCGAGAGGAACTCGCGAAACACGCTCTGGCTGGCTGGATTTTCCATTCAGGCTGCCGTACAAACATGGCGGCGCAAGATGGCGACTCTATCTAAAGCAAGACCCTTGCTCCCCCTACGGAAACCAAATGAATTTTATTTTATAGCAATTCTACACTTACACAAACATTTTCATGGGTAGTATATTCAGATTTTGCCAATAAAACCTGCCAAAGACTACACACTGTTCCTTTAACTGTATATTATTATATTAATCGCATTATCTTTTCAAATTTTTTAGTTCTGGTTTGGTCTCCACCAACTACTGAGTCAAATGCTCCACTACGTTGAGGTTTATCAGAACAGGAAAAGTGGAGAGCAGTAAAACTGAACCAAATGAATAGAGTTGTTGTCCAGAAACACTCAGGTTAAAAACACACCCTTCGTTGTGCTGAGGGAAATTTTCCTAGAACATCATGTCATGTATTGTTAATATGAAAAATACTGATTATATCTTTGATCAGTACTGAAGAAGTGCAAAGAGTGTGGTTTAAAATGCAAAAGTCAGACAACTAAAACAAAATACAAGAAGAAGCAGCCCTGGTCAGGAGACTCAGTCCAGTAACTGCAGAGGGTTTTCAGTAATTAGCCTGGCTCCTGTACTGCATAGAGAGCTTTAAACACAAAGATATAACTTTTACAGTGAAGAGTTTAATACAAATGAGGGATTAAAGAAGCTGAGAGACAATGGAGGTGAAAAAATGAGAGCTAATCTAATTAAGATCTCAATCACTCAGTTAGTCCTGAGCAGGAGAAACAAATGGCAAATAAATTCTTTCATCATAACAACTGGTTTAATTGCTCCAAGATGGAGCAGTGACATCTGGCATGTCCCCTGCAGACTGCTGAGCGTGTAACTGTGCGTATATGAAACACACACACACACATACACACACACACTCTCACATGGAGCAAGAGAGAATTTGGTACAACAACATGAAGGGACTGGGAGGGTGGGAGTTCACCGATGAGTGTGCTTTCACTGAGCCCTGACTGCGTTTATGAGCGTGAAACTGCCCGAGTGCAATGGAGCAGCAGCCTGCTTTATCCATCCACACTTCACCCACATGGGCAGCGGAGAGCGGCTGAATTAAGGGGATCGGGGGCCGTTTTTCTCATGAGAGCGCGGAGTTCAGGCAGAGAATGAGGTCACTCGGCTCTTGGGGAAGGAGGAGATGTGGTTTAGGTGGACACACAAACACGCGGTGTGATCATCGATAGACAGTCTGAGAGAGCTCGCGAAGCGCAGAAACCACGGTGGTGGCCTGAGGTGCCGTGCCAAAACAAAGACAAACTCAGAGGGAACAGGCACTTCTCTCCCCTCAGCCTCAGTTTCTCTTTCTCGTTATGAGTCTGTCTAACCACTTCCTCATGCTGCTGGCAGAGAGGTCAGGGTTCAGTCAGGTCCTCTGACTGCCAGAACAGGCTGCAATAACAAGAGCCGTGGAAACGAGAAACTCTCTGTTCGCTTACTCCGCTCGGTTGCTACTACCTTTTTTCTCTTACACACAGCCCCTCTGCTTTTCTTTCCTGTAGCCAGAAACCAGAGTGTTCAGTGGATGTAACTCAGCTGTGGCCTTGTTGTTTACAGCCTCGGTGCACGGCAGGATCATCCTCACGCTCTGTCTCATCACTGCCTTGACTGAAGAAAGGTCAACAACAGTTGTTCTCTGGAAGTGTTTTGAAATGCCCTAACCAGTCACAGATTTTGAAACTGCATTCATGCAAGAAGCGGGACATGATGTGCAACAAAGGGGAAATGCATGAAAAAACATCCTGATAAATAAATAATGCTTTGTCAGGTTTCAGCAGATATAGCCGTGCCCACGGATAGTGGTTCCCTGATCATTGCAAAGCCCACATCAAAACACCATCTCCTCTGAGTGGCAGGGTGCTGGTGGTGAAGACAGTTCACTCATGCTGCTGCTTTCAGAGGAGCTCTCGCTGACATCATGCACTGAACAGATGGGGATATGCTGTCCTCTGCTGGCCTGGACTGATGCTGCAGCTTTAATAACACCATCTGAAAGCTTTTACAGCCATATATGGATTAACTGACCAAGATATAACACTAAGCCTCTGTATGTAGAGACAAACTGAGTTAACCATCACTCACCTTTAATGGTGCTGATGCATACTTGCATCTTTTTGTACTTTAGAAATAACGTGATACTTTTCTACATGATGCATCCGCTGGACTTCACTAAAGGGAAATGCCACTTTCTCCTTCTTGTCATTATTCTGGTACAACATTGCCCACCCTTTAAAGTTGTATTGAATCACATGTGAACAAACAAAACAAATAAAAACATGATCACTTACATGTATTGTCATCCACTATCGTTTATACCCACATCACCATGTGATACTAAAGATTTCAGGGAGTATATTTTGCAGATAGTTTTGCATAATAAAAAAAATAAATCATGTTATAATTAACTCTTGAACCAGGAAGTTTCTATCAAGAATTCAATCTGAAATATATTTTCTGTATTTCTGTAAGTTCCACATCCTGATTTTTGTTTTAATGGTTTCACTATCTGTTGTACTTCAGATCTCATTTGAACATGTTTGTTACATAATTTAACCCAAAATGTTTTATATCACAAAAAAAAATTGAATTTACTGAGAGGATTAAAAATATACATGTTCATGCATGTTAAACATTTTGTTTAGCTCTTCACACCCTCTCAATGAATCCTTTGGTAAAGGACGTGATTTTTCATCTGTGCTGGTTTTAACTTGACAACAGTGATGAAAGCGTGTGGCGAGGACACGTTACAGAGACTGCAGTTTGCCATATTTTCAGCTGGTTGAACCACATTGTCTCTGTTGAACCACATTTTACACTCTTGAGTGTAATTAGGAAATATTTACTCCATCATTTCAATGTTGTTGCCCCAAGTGCATGAAAATCACCACTCAACCAGGTCAAAGTCCACAAACACACTCATACACCCCCACAAGTGCAAAACAATTCCTCCCACATGATTGGGTCAGGATGCCAATACAGCAGTTTCCAAGGCATTAGAATCACATCATCAGCAGCATGTTGTATCTTGAGGAGGGAATACGCTGGAACATCAGACTATTCATCTCACAAAAATGTTTCATCTTGAAGTTGTCTCCAGTTCCTTTGTAGGTTTGTCAAGCCAAACATCATTTCACTATAGGTGCCAGTCATACAGAACAACACTGCCACACCTCACTTATAAGATGTATAAAGAACCACAAATACAAATCATAAAATATCACAATCATCTTTTTATAATGTTTTGGATCCTGTTGTTTTGGATCTTGACCCACTTTAGGGACTGAAAATCTGAATATCTCATCCTCTGCAGTCACACAGCTTTAATCATACTTTCTGTCTGTCTGTCTTTTTCTCCTCACAAGTTCCACAACTTTATAAAAATGTAGCACAAAATCACTGGAGAACTTATAAAACATGGATGGTTTTTCATTTTAATCCATCATCCAGATTACAAAACAAAGGTTGATTATGCAATATCCATTTTTCAAACTCATTTCCCAAATACATCTGTTTAGCTAATTTCTAATTTTACATGAATCTGATTTAACATGTCAATCTTTTCACTAAATTTCCTTTGAGTACACATGCAATTCAGTGGTTCAAAATTGCTTCAAGATTTAATCCCTGATAGTTTAACATGCCCAGTTTAAAACTGCAGAACGCCTATGACAACATCTTCCTCAACTTGGCATAAAATACCATCTCTGTTGCAATGCATTTAGAAAAGAAATAATAAAAAAAAACTACTGCTTAAATTACCATAATACAACAGATTTAGGGGGAATCTAAGTAATGACTAGTGTGTGTGAGTGATTTCATCCCCATCTGAAACAGAGGAATGTAGTAGTAGAACGCAGTGACAGACGAATTAAATGGGTCTGACAGCAACAAGAAAAACAACAAAAAGCAGATGCACCGTGGAAGAGAGGCAGCTGAGACTGGATAGTGGAAGTTGTTTGCATTGCTGAAGTGCCAGATGTTTACATTTGATCTTCCAGCAAACAGCAGTTCACAATCCCAGAGGGAGCATGTTGGTATTAATAGGTTCAAATGGTGTGTATGATTTATATAAGTCAGCTAAGTAGGTCAGAGGGACGCTCTGGTGGGTCAACAGGCGGACCTGGAGGTGTATTTGAACTTCTCTGGCGAGGGCGTCCATCGAATGGCTTTGACCTTGTGGGTTGGCTTCAATATTTGTTGTGCGGATGACTTATAAATATTTCCCTTTGGTCTCCCCAAGGGCAAGATATCTTGCCAAGGGAAAGCTCTCTCTGAAGTGAGGCCATGAAAGTCAGGTCTGTGAGATGCCTGCATACTTGCACACACACCTCACATACAATCAGCTCCCTCTCACACTGACACACACACCTCCCTGCAGCTAATCAAAGCCAAATAAGCCCTGATCAGGTTAACAGGTGCACTTCCCACAAGATTACACCCTGGAATATGCTGGAAACCTCATATCACACTAATTTTGAATCAAAGACACAAAGGGGCAGTCATCATCCAACCAGACTGAGATCGCAGAAATGATCATTTTTGCAAATTTCTTCGCTATCCTGCGATAAAAATCAGACACCTCACACAATTGGAAGACAACACTCTCTATTTAAACCTTCAAAGTGTCCCTAATGAGGAAAAAAGGGCAGCAATTAAATAAGGATACCGCTCAGTGGGGGTAGACGTTATGAGGGTTAAGTGACGAGGCACGTCTTTTTCTGCCTGAACATCAAAAGGTGAGAGCCAGTGATTAACAGAGGATGCCATTCACAGAGTGGAAACATTGCTGAGTTCAATTAGGATGTCATCATTTATTTATTTTGCTGGATTGATGGAATTTCTATTCAAGCTAAGACGAGTCGATTCTTGAAACTTACTTGGATAACTGGGTGCACAATGTCAAATAAAGCTTTTTCCCCACTTACGTAGTCATGTAAAAATACAAAAAGTTACCAAGTCATTTTTGTTTAATATCAACTAAATGTACTTCAATACTAATGTAGTAGTAAATACTAATGAGGCATAATGACTTCTTACAAAAGTGGATAAACAGCCAAAACACCTGGCAATGCTAAAGCTGTCAATAATAATGACCTGTGATTGGCCTACAAAGCATTAGTAAATAACTTCATTAATATTTATGAAGCCATTAGTTGTGAGGAATGTAGTAAGGGCACTTAACGGGAAGGGATGAGATTTCATGCATTTGATCCTGAGTTGTTTTGAAATATTTTTATATCCATCGATACGTCATATTTTATAAGATCCTTATGTGGTTTGTACTGAAAGTAAGCTGTAAACATAACTGTCAAATAACAGCAGTAAAAAGCAAAACTATGCAATATTAGCCCCAAAGATTCAAACTAGGCTAAAGATAATTGACTATTTTTTAATCTTTTCAGCAACATTTATGAAACATTTGTGTAAAAATGAACCTTGATGACTTCTTGATTCAGAGACTATCTGTCTAAAGATTACCATATGGAAGAAAAGTAAAAAATGAATACAGATGTCTCCGCTTTACAGCCTGTTTACATCTTTTGAACTGCTGCCCAGAGAAAAGAGTTTCCTTTTATGTGTCTAATTAGATGCTGTGTAACAATATAGCCTTGTATAACTCTCTCAGCTCTTAACCACCAACCGCTCTATCCAATGAAGTGGATTTAAAGTCAGACCGAGTTAATATGTACAATCCAACAAGACAATAACTCTGCAACTGAAACCACAGCTGACACCAGAGAGGTTTTCAATGTTTGACCTTTTGACCTCCTTGCTACTGAAATCTCAGCCCTGTTGAGGAAATGAACCCCCGGAAACGCTACATCACCATCAACCCAAAGCAATTAATTCATGTTGGGCAAGAGGCCGTAAATTAGGCAAAGCCTTGGAACAATTTGGGTTAGTCTCAGTCTGAGCTCTACTAAATGAAAATCAATCAGGGGCCGTTGAAGACATGATGATGTGAAAGCGTCACTCATAGTAATGACGAACCTTCTTAAAGTCTGAAGTTCTCCTCTGCTTCACAAATCTACTATGATTTACACAACGGTACCAAAAGAGAAGTAAAAGATTGATTTAGCTCAGTGCCACTAAATGACTTTTCTCACCAAAGAAATCACAGGTGTGGTGATTCTAACTTGACAAGAGCTTTCAGCCAACACTGTGTTTACAACACACAAGGTTATAAAGCATCTGATGAGCAGTGCTGTTCCCTCATGCCAAGTTGGAGGTCACAGTGACTCGCTGTCGGAAGGTAAGGAGTCAGGGAGGGTTAGCATGGTAACTTCAGAAGAAGAAAAGACAGTAAAGAGACCAGACTTAACACTGGTGTTGTTTTCCTCCACTGGAGACAACTCTTAGTAAAGGAATGAACTTTGACACTAAACTCGCACTGTTTCTTCTACACTTTTAGCTTTTAATGCTTTTAATGCTAACGCTGGCTATGTAGCAATATCAAATTTCACAAACCTCAGTTTGACATGCTATGGGTCTTTTTAATCAATACCACATCACCTCCCATCTAACTCACTGCAAGAGGGCAAAGGGTAAGTACCTAGCACTGTGTGTCATGACAAGGTGCACGCACTATGCCTTATTAGTGCTGGTTTGACAGAGTACATTTATTTGCTTTCTTTGCCAGACTGAAATAAGAAGATTACAACTTCATGTCTTTGTGTTTGATACAAGGCTCAGGGGGTGATTAGCTGGGCCCACAGAGATTGTGGACACTAGTGGAAACAGTTAGCTTGCACTGTCCATATATAAAAAAAAAGACTAACAACTTAAACACTAACCAATTAACATGTTGTCACAGCTCATTTTTTAATTCATACATAAATAGAAATATGGTTTCACGGTGAATTGTTTGTATTTATATTTCCAAATAATTATAATTACAAGGCCTGGTGGTCCAAATGGTTACAGAGAGGCTGTTGAAGTGATACATTGAAATGCTGCTAGATTTCATTTTTTCCAAAATAGAGTGGTGTAACGGAAAGTCAAAGCCTATAGATGTCTACACCGCTCACTTCACAACCTGTGTATTAAATCTGAGTGATGTGTAACAATTATTCCACTGACAGGTAGTAAGCGGCCTGTGTATCAGTGAGGTACTCCTTGCGTCAGCGGTCTGTCTCGGCTGAACTGGCTACCCAACCAGCATGCCTTCCCCAAGATACCACAACTGAAAATTGAGCGGCTCCCAAATGCCAACATCAAATCAGCATCAGTCCACCAGAGTCACAGCTTCTCATCCGACCCTCATCATGGAATCAGGCACAGCCTTTTCCAACCACGCTAACAAGCTGGAGCTAACACCCTCAGGCCTAACCCTATGTCTTAAAGATGATTGAAGCAACCAGAGGTGGCTGCTGCCATGTTTCCAAGCACCAAGCAACCCCAAAAGCCTTATCCTATTAAACCACATATGCGGTCTCATATGTTACGCCATGAACAGACATGCAAAACTGGGGCGATTTTCCGTTAGAGAGCAAGAGATTATTGTAAAAGAAGTGGTGGGAAGGATGACAGTCAGAAGGCAGAGGGAGATGTGGCGGTTTGGGCCCATCTGTTTCTCGCTAAGCCAATGAGGGGAGGAAGAAAAGCTGAGCAGATACACTAAGCATTAGTGGTTAACCAACTACTAATGAGGGAAAAAGAAAAACACTGAACTCAGATGAAACCGTTTAGCATACAGTGGTGTACAATGTCCTTACTAGGATTCAGGGAAAGATGGCCAAGACTTGCGTAAGCCATATGTGTAATAACCGAGGAGATGAAAAAGAAGAGGGGTGTGTGTTTTAACCCATCCTCGGAGTACAGGAATGTGTTTCCACGCATGTTTCCCATACATGCGCTTCCATGTCTGATATGGCCAATGTCCGGTGCACTCGTCTCTGGTGTAGTCCTGGCATGTAAACCTTGACCTTTTGCCAGGGTCTCAAGCTTGAGGGTTTTTCTTTCCTCTGATCGCCTCTCTTTCCTCATCTACCCCCACCACCCTCCCCCCTCAAAGCCCTGGAATAAATCCTGGGAAATGAGAGGGCCTCCTGCCCCCTTGCTGCTACTCATTCCCAGGTGTGCAAATCCCAGGTCAACCCGGGATCAGACAGTTACACTGCCAGAGTGCTAGAAAGAAGAATAATAAATGACAGCGGATAAAGAGTAAAGGGGGATGTGAGGTAAGGAGCAGGAGAAAGGTGAGAAGTGGAGAAAGATAAAGAAACAAGATGAAATAAAAGACGGAGATGGAGAACAAGCAGGGAGACCAGAGAGTTGGTTTTGGGAATGTGAGCCATGCTGAAACCATTCAACTCAAATCAGCACCATGTGTCCTCCAGAGCCTTATTATCCCATAAATGAACTTTATTGAGGCAACAAAGTGCTTTGGAGCTCTGCAAAAACATTAAAGGGGCCTTGCCTGTCTCGGCCTGGAGCCAAGAGTAGTCCGGTTCCTCAAGGGACTAATGAAAAAAGAGGGGCCCCTGGCCTCGTGTTCGCTGCCCTCAGTGTAGCCTCATGAGCTGGCTGGCCAGCACTGCCTGAGTAATGGCCTATTAGTGACAGAGAAATAGTTAGCAATTACACCAGGGAGACAAATATGGCACAGACCTCTTGACTGACCTGACCTGTGGAATTAACCAGGAAGGAAGGATGAGAGACAAAAGGTAAAACAGCAGGAAGGAAGGAGTGGTGCGACGGAGGAGGAGGAAAAGAAGATAGATGCGCCAACCAGGCTGGATGACCAGGCAAAAACACTGGAGGCCCAAAATGGCCCAGTTTCACTCCGTCCATCATTGGTCATTTTCATCACTGATCTACAGTATCAACAGGTAAATGACTGGTTTATGTTGTGCATCTACACATACTCAGACACTGAAGGCAGCAGCCCAGCAAGGGGCAAGGCACAGGTCTGCAAACTGGGGGTTAAGTGTTAAGGAGCCTGGGACACAAACCACCAGCTCTGTTAGCTGACCTGCCTTGACCTGATGAGCCACAGCCACCTCTGTTGGTCCTGCATCAACAAAACCAAGCAGCCATGTCTTATACAGGCCCTGTGAAGTGAATATGACCACATGTGTGTGAAAAAAGTGGAAGTCTGGAAGTCTTCTTGTGGCCCCCGAGGGACCTGCACAAAATCTGACCAAGGCTTTTGTGTGATGTGACTTGAATCATTGTCAGTCCAGTCTGAAGACTACAAGTTTGAAGATGAAAGAAACAGAAGTGAACTACAGACCTCTGTAGCCCTGTTCATTGTCTGGCTCCAGGTTATTTTAGCTGCTACCATCACAGCACAGCACAGCCCGTCTCTGTAGTGGTCAAGGTGTCAGGTGTAGACAAGAGAGAATACAGGCAATAATAACAATAAGAATAAAACATCATACGTGGCTCCACTGCATCGATAGCAGTTCTTTACTCAAATCTGTCCATTGTGAATGAGACAATGTTACAGTAAAAGTGCTCTGACATGCTCTTTTAATGGGAACTTGGGGCGCACCCAGTTAAGTTTAGGTCCAGGGGCCCTCAACCAGTTTAATCTGTCTGTGTTGGAGTGGAACAATAGAGATGAAAACACAGGTGATGAAAGTGAGGGCAGGGGAAAAGGAGAGGTTGAGAAAACAATTTCACCTGTGGGGTAGTCACAACAAAAAGTTCTAACAATTACTGTAAGGAATGAGGAGAGGCCTCCGAGTCTCTGTGTGGCTAACAAAGCACAGCAGCTCCTCCGGGGGGGAGAGAGGAGCAGCTACAGAGGTGGAAGACTGCTGCGTGAGATAACAAACATTCGTGACAGCTCAGAGAACTGGAGGCAAAGATGTGGGCGTGTATCTGATGTGTATATAACCACCCGCCTGCTTCCTCAGCCAGTTTACCACTCATGAGGCATGCGGTGGATGGCCAGGGCTTATTCCAACATAAATAACGTCTCTGATCCTTCTCGGGATGACGAATTTTATAAAGATGGGATGCTTTGCGGCCGGGGAAGGGGTTACAATGGTTAACCAAATGGCCGCAAGTGGATGTATGGAACTGATTAGGGACCCTGGAAATGAGATTAAAGAGAGATCTACCAACAGATTGAATTGTATTTGCCATAATTGCTGAGAACAGCTTATTCAGTGCAGACCGCAAAAAAGAGAATCATAAAACCAAGGATGGAGGAGGAGTGTAGAGGAGGGAGGGAGAGGTGGAGGAAGGGAGGGAGGGCTGCCACTTGAAACCAGCAAGCTTCTCTCAAAGAAATCAAACCCAGGACAAGTCTTGTATCAATTAGAGGGTGTGTGTACATTGTGTGTTTGTGTGAACAGAGGATGGGATAAGGGATGGATTAGCTCTTAATCATAAACTGAGTTCTTGCTTGAAGGTTGTATTAATGATTTTTTTTGTAGTGTTACTAATCTTGATTATTTTCAAAGGCAAAGGCCAATTCAACCACACTGTACTTTTTAAATGGAAAAATTCCCCCGTGCTCGGTGACTGTGCATGCCATGAATTTATCTGAAATGAGACAACTGAAATAGCCCTGACCTCTGTTCTCAACATCCTGTTGAAAGGAGCTTTAATGAAAAATAAATCTTGTGAAGACAAAAAGAGCAACAGACAAATCAATAGAGGCACGGGTTCAAAGATAAAAGTGAGCGCTGTGTGCCAAAGAGCTACTCGCGCTCATTCCTGGGTTGATTGTACTTAAAGTGAAACCACATGAACTGCGCTGTTCTCACAGGGGAAGTAAGAGTGTGTGGAGCAAAGGACACACATATACTGTACAACCTAAAGCTGCACAAAAAACATGCTTTTTGTTTATAACATCGTATCTGACTAACTGTTGTCCTTGTCACGTGATTTTGTGGAGCGTCACATGACTGACCATCACTTGTCAACATTAGAAAATTACTCCACAAATGACATCGAAAAAATCATTAAGATCCTGATTAATGCAAAGAAATCTGAAACTCATTGTGAATGAAGCCCACTCCTGTTAAATACAGAGATTTCTTGTGTTGAAGCTGTAGTGCATAACATCTGGGTTGCCAGGTCTGTGGGAAAGGGCTACTTTTTAAAAAAAAGTGTGTAAAAAATATTATGTCTGTAGTTTAGGCTTAGATGGACCTTTTAAATACAGATGATATGAATTAAAATTAATATTTTCGAACGACAAGTGTTGACACCCAAATCCTGTTAAACTGACTCCAAGCAAACCAGACCAGCAGGTCCACATATGTCACCTGCATGCCCCATAGACCACAGACTGTGTAGACATGGCAAGGCAAATAAGTTTCCTTCATCCTGCTCCATGCATGGAACAAATAAAACTTTAATTAAATTAAACATCATGCCAATGCTGCATGACGTCAGCGCAGCTTGGGCTGGTTTTGGGGCTGTTTTTATACCCGGCTGGGCGGGCACTGGGCTGCTGTTGCCTCGCAGACCTGGCACCCCTCACCCCTACTGGAGCTCTGCGTCATTACAAAAACACTGCCGGCGCTTTGGGTGGAGTCCACCCTGGTGAACTGTGACCGGAGCAGTTGCAGCCTTGACCAGCAGCACAGACATGTCTCTGGTTCAGTCCTCAGCTGGACCACAGACACACACACTGATGTCTGTGTGGGTCACGTCCACATTATCCTTCGCCTGCATTTGTGTGACCGCAGCCTAAACTCTGCTAGCTCCGCCAGGGACGGTATGTTGTCGGCGGTGACGTTTGTTTATCTGTCTGTTTATCTGTCTGTTATTTGTTAGCAGGACCACAAGAAAATAAAACTGCAAAACGTTTTTGCTGGTAACTATGTAAGAGTGAAGCCTGGGCCAATACACAACCCTGAGTCAGACACACAACGTCACCCATTTTCTCCAGCTGCTGTAAAAACACTCGGTTGCTAACGTTACTCATAGCATCGTTTCCAAGACAACAACGGGCTAAATGATCCAGGTCCAGTACATGAACCAGCAACACGTCCTGCTCATAATGTTTTACAAACAAACTTACCTGTCCAACAACACAGCAGTGAAGCCCCCTTCCTGTCTCTCTTCTTTCAGGGCTCTCAGCCGAGGAAAAGCCACACTTTGTCTTTCTCTTCTCCGTCGGTCACTTTCTTTCTTTCTCTGGTTGTATTCCTTCTGCTGGACGACCACGTTTTTTCTTCGTAGTACAATCCACTCTGTAGCTCTGATTCTATGCCGCTTCTTCGGGTTGTCGGCCATGTTTCCACCTGTCGGTAGTAGAAGACGCAC